>JAGDQM010042194.1:0-16419 GCA_017580835.1 Termitomyces bulborhizus | reverse complement strand
GCTCTTTCTCACCGCGTCGACACAGCTTCTCAGGTTGAAGCGAGTACACTGCATATCATCTCTTGATTTCAAAAATGGACTAGGCTTGAGCTTAAATCCTTGTCGCCATATTTGAAGGCATGGTTACCTCAATTCATGCCTCAATCTTGACATTCGAAGACATATTTTGTTCACACCCTTTCACGCAATATCTCATGAAGACAGCACCTTTGACCTAAGCGGCCCGACATTGGCAAAAACCGATACCATGTGATGTAGCTCTCAATAAACTTCTCCGACATTCTCATCTTTCCTCCCACCCACCGCATCCGAATCTAATTGTAAAAATCAAGATTTTAGGAATGCCTCTTCCGAACGCGAAGCTAAACGACGGCCATTCGGTGAAAGACAACCTTATTGTTCTTCGATCTACTCATGACCCGGGATACTATAGATGCCTCCCATTGCATACGGAACGGGAACTATCTTCCGTGATAAGGACGTATCAAAATGGATCGTTCAAGCTATCGAGATGGGATTTTCGCATATTGACACTGCCCAAAGTACGTTTACATGGGATGCCTCCTTAGACCAGATTGGCACATATGCATGGAATAAGTGTACAACAACGAAGCTAGTACGGGGGACGGAATTCGCAAGAGTGGAGTGGCGAGACAAGATATATTCGTTACGACCAAGTATCTGTCGGGAAGCATCCCGGAAGCTCTCCAGTTGAGCCTGAGCAAAGTAAGCGCGTTCAAGGCGCCGTAAGGTAAGACTGACCCAAACCGGTTGACTACTAGCTTGGCCTCGAATATGTCGATTTGTACCTCATTCACACTCCCTTCCTTGTGAAAGATGATGTCGAAGGTGCCTGGAGACAGTTTGAAAAGCTGAAAGAAGATGGATTGGCGAGGTACACACCTAGATGAAGATTGCCACCAGCGACAGTCCCTGATGCTGAAAACTCAGGAGCATCGGAGTCAGCAATTTCGATGTTGATCAACTTCAAGATATTGCGAAGATTGCGAGAATCAAACCAACGGTCAACCAAATCTCGTTAAACCCATACAATTACGTCCTTAACAAATCGCTCCTCGAATACGCTAGCCAGCACGGTATCATTATCGAATCGTACAACACCCTGGCGTGCGTCTTCTTCATTTGTGCTTCACATCTGAACCTCATGAGAAGAATCGAGTTCATTAACACAGGTCCCTGGTGGGCCCGTGGACGCTGCTGTTAATGTCGTAGCCAAACGTTTAGGTATTACTCCGGGACAGGTGTTGTTGTCATGGGCGAAGGCAAAGGGTGTTGTGATCGTTACGTGAGTGGTTCAAAAAGATCAGAACGATCGATTTTACATCACGTATGAAGGACTACTATGAAAAAAGAGCGGTTGCAAGAGTATATGATGATTGGAGACCTGTGTAGGTGCTTCTGTGAATCGTGATGACTCATTTTGAAACTTGCTTTGGTGCACAGCGTCACTTAATGAAGAAGATATTGCTGCCATTGATGAGGCGGGAGCGGTTGATTCGACATGGTACCGTAATCCATACTTATGACATTTGTCACTGTATAGTGTATGTGGGGTGGGTCGCCAGACCTTGATGCTTAGATCTTGACAACCGCTCCCTTCCTCTATGGATTACTCCGTTCTGTAGATGGTATCTTTTTACGCACGAATAATTGGAAACTCAAATGATCAGTGAATAGATGAAAACGTGATGGACATGCGGAGGTCAGGGATAGCGGATTCCTCTAGCAGGCACTTCTGTGCGCCTGTCCTCAGATCATCACCTCAAGGTGAGAGATCGAAAATACGGCGAAGGACTTCGTACAATCGCGACACCTTCACTGCTGGCGACTAATAGGGTTTTCCTGAAAAGGAAGCCTGTTTGTCAGTGCAATGGCCACAGCATCGGTGAATGCTTTGCGGTCTACGCATGGTTCACATCGTACCCACCCCACTTCGCAAAGAATTGGTAGTTATGCCGGTAGCTCGAAACGCCATAGGAGCTAGCATCAATGACAGCGGCATAGGAAGTTTGATGGGCGGTCATGTTCACCTGTAAGACAAGAATTTCTGAAGTGAATGCGAAGCTCTCTGTGAATCGAAGTATTGTCCACCCGCCATGAAAGGAGGTAACATAGACTACACATTTCATCATACCACGTGTCCACCATGTACATAGTCTGTCCGTTTCGGGCATTATGTCACCAGTTTTGCGATTTTTTCTTTTTTCCCTTCCCTCTTATTTTGAATATCTCGAGATCACTTCTAGAGTCTCACATGCCCTGGGATAATCCGCAGGAACGAAATGACTGATAGAGAAATGCTCGTTCTGTCCCACATACCTGTATATCCTGCCGCAAGCTTTGCAAAATTAACAATGAGTAGATGCATCTATGAGAGCCTCGATTGCTTCCAGACTCCAAAAGCAATTAACGACCATATGCAGATTTCGGCTCCCTCCCATCAACTCTCGGACAGTCTTCTCGAATTGAATTTACTTCCGGCCTGTGCCTGAGGTCAGCTACGCCCCCGAGGCACGGAAAATTGAAGTTCCGGTTTGCTTCTCGTCTACAAACGGTTTTCCCCGAGACTCCTCCATTACTTCTCCGTGGACCACTCTTCACTAATTATTCCATACGCACGCACGAAATTCCTTTCATCTACTTTCATGTTTTACTAATTTCAAACGGTGCAATTCGGGAGTATCGATCAAGTCATTTCAACTGTTACATGATAACGAGAGCTCGTATACAATTTAGAAATACAAAGGGGCGTAGACATAAATGAAGACACGTATGAACGTGTGAGGAAGAGAATATATATGACAAGAGAAAGAAAGGGATAGTGTCGAATTAATAAGGTAATCACAGCCGACATCTTGGTGTGCATGTCAAGAGAGGCCAACTCATTTGCATATTGGGAAAATAGCATCGATAAATCGGCTGAGAAGGGACTTTTTGGTCGCTACTGTGCTGGACCCGGCGGGAGGATGAGAATTGATTTTCTTTCCGACCTTAAGTAGGTCAGTGGACGACTCAGCCTTTGTTGTCGTGCTCGCGGCACTACCCGGGATATCCACAGTAGGAGCAGGTGGAATTGCAAAGGGCTGCTCATGATTGTCTTTGAACCACTTTGAAATAGGTGTTATCTCGGCAATATGAAATAGTGTGGAAGACATACCTGGATAAGGAAGTTAGCCGATGCCTTGGGGTAACGCTTCTGGGTTTCATAGTCAACATAGGTAACACCAAAGCGGGTCATATACCCGTCCGCCCTGTTGAATTTAGGACAAAAAAAGTTCAAGGAAGATAAACGTGGACATACCATTCAAAGTTGTCAAGAAAACCTAGAAATGATTCTTAGACGTTGGAGCAGACAAAAAGTACAACAAGACGCACTCCACGGGAAGTAGGACCGGACATCGACGCCGTCCTCAAAAATGGCCAACATGAGGTTCTTTGTTGCACCCTCGAAGTAATTGACCCGGTCTGTGTCGACAAGAGCCTGCTCAAGAGGCATGGAGCTCTCATTCTTGACGGCGAAGCCGTTCTCAGTCACACTATTCAACCAAATGAGAGAAAAGCAAAAGCAATCTCACACAAGTACTGACTATATGGGCATTTTGTATTTCTTGTAGAGAGTATGGAATGAGGCTCCAATTTCGGGGAAATAGAGAGGTGACAAACCTTCCATAAGTAATTGAGCAGCTGGAAGTATGACATTAGTAACAAAGGTGTGAAGGTAGGAAAGGGAGACGTTAACATACGGCACGGAAACCTTCGGGGTCTTGTACAAAGACATAATCAATACTTGAATCAGAAAGGGATGAGGCAGACGCACAATCTTGTAACCATGCGCAGTGCGCTACGTGCGTTGAGCTCAAAATATGAACAGATGCTGCCAGTAGTCAACGAACCTTGTTTCCCAAGTTGAGTACCACCAGGACGGGTGAATGTATAATCCACATTTCCCTGAAACTCATCATCGCCACCGGCGCCTGAATCAAGAGTTGGAGAATTGAAATTACAGTAACCCTCATTGGGTGACGCACGAGCAAGATTTGTGGTATATGTGTTCATACCATAGAAGTCCGACGATCCTTTCACGAGAGCAATCTCTTCTGCTGTGAAGACGGGCTGACGATCACCAAGGACTTCCCTCATGTAGGATGGATAGTAACCGAGGTAAATGGGGTCCTATATATGAAGAATTAAGACCGAGAGCTATGCGTGGAGATACAAGGATCAGAAACGCGTACCGCGAACCAGCCTAAAAACGAGACAGCAAGGAGCAAAGCATCGAGGGGGGAAAAAGTCAATATAAACCTCTTGGTCAAGTCTTGTACTCACCAATAGCAAAGTCGAGAGCATGTTGGGCAGCTTCCACGTCTGATATAATGGTTACATATCAGCGACTTTTCTCACAAGTCAAATGAAAAAGACAAAAAAAACTGGTAGTGCGTACTTTCAGTAGAATCGTCGTAGGGCATCTGCCAATCACCATTGAGTGTGATACCTATCTGACCCTCCTGAATGGATTTAAACGATTTCCGATACAACTTGGCGGCATGGGCATGGGCAAGGATCAAGTGGTGGCCAACACTGAAATGAATTTATCTTTAGCAGTATTGAAGGTCGGCAATCAGACAAACCCACATCCAGGGTTCCGTGGAGGAGTCGCCTTCGGGTGACCGTGTACGATCACTTGAGCGTCCAGGTGCAAATACACCACGACCATAACCAAGGATGGCGATACACCATGGCTCATTGATAGTAAGCCTGATACTGTTTCAGAGAAAATTTGTTGGGTCAGGTTGGGATCGCACCAGTGCTTCACACGGTCCCCAAAGGACTCGAAGCAAACCTTAGTCAAAAAGAAAGATAAGCTTTTGCAAGACGAAATGAGTGTTTCCACATGCCTTGGCGTAGTTCACGTAGTCCTTGATGATCTCCTCTTTGTTCAGCCACCCCCCATATCGGTCATGTAGTGCTTGAGGCAGGTCCCAGTGGTAGAGCGTCTGAGAATACCAAGATGAGCTCGCTGGAGAAAATGAAGGGAAGTAAGACGCGTACGACGAAGGGGGTGATTCCATGAGAGAGGAGTGCGTCAATAAATTCTGAATAAAACCTGATTCCGACAATGTTTACGGGGTCATCACGTCCGCCAAGAGGAATGATCCGTGACCATGCGATAGAGAAACGGTAAGCTTTGATACCGTACTTGACCAGCAAGGCCACGTCCTCCTTCCAGAGTTTATATGAATCCGTCGCGATGTCGCCGTTCTTGCCGTCCATGATTTTGCCGGGAAGCTTCGCATAGTCATCCCAGATCGATTTTCCTCGTCCGTCGACCGCCGCGGAGCCCTCAATTTGGAAAGAAGCTAAAAGGATAGAGGCATTGAGCAGCGTCATGATTGAAGAAGGGAGCCACGAACCAGTCGCAAAACCCCAGAGGAAGTCTGCAGGTAACTTGTGCGTCGTGGCGGGCACTCCCATCGGGATTGTCATCAGCGCAAAGAGCAAGAGGGTAGAGAATATTTGGTTGAACTATTTAAATCCGGCAGACCTACTAGTTCCTGGAAACTTTAGACCCGAGGTTTCTCCGCTCTTTTTAGCTCTTCTCAATCGTGGTGTGGGCGAGTAGCGGGGATGAGAAACCGACTTTGTATTCATACCAAGGAAGGAGATACGTCTGAGTTACTCCTGACCAAAATACCAATCTGTGAGCGAGTGGGACCCAGAACAGCCATGCGCACAATCCAGACAAGTGACAAGATTGATTGTCAAGAGGTTTGCACAATATTTGCTATTATCTATACCAAAAGTTGAAGCAATGACTCGGATTCTGGAGGGTAACCGCGACGGACACATATGTGTCCATTTGCTTTGGCGGTCTGGGAGCGCATCAACCTCGCATCATCTACCATCAGATCCGCGAGCTCACGTGATTGATCCTAGACGCGAGACTCATCGCGCTTGAGGTCTTTTTGCCACAGAACGAAACAAGGCCAACGTCGAGTTTTGCGCGTGTGGTATGTCCTTCTATTGACCATTGACAATTACCTCCATGATAGACTATAAGCCTCTGCCCGCAATCCCACCGCGGACCCCTTCCGTCCTCTCTACCGATGCTAGGCAACATCGCAGCCAGCTCATCCGTGCCTTCATCTCTGAGATACACGATCCGTCTATAGAGAGCAGACGAGAGACGTGGGTATACGCTTTTGAAACGGCTCTTGATGACTTAGGTAAGGCTTTAAGTCAAGGAAAGTGGTTGGAGGTTGTGAGGAAGACGAAGGAACAACAGAGGGAGGCACAAAAGAAGGAAAGGGAACAAGATGAGCTGAGGAGACATGAGACGGTCAAGTCTAAGAAGAAGCATGGCATGAAAGGGGGGGAGGACAATCATAAACACGGCGAGGGAGAGGTTTCGTCGGTGGAATATCCTTTGACGCGGACCGTCCTGCCTCTTGTGGGCTTGAATTTGTGCGTTGCGCCACCCAGTAGTCTGGTGCCTTTGCCCTCAGAAGACAGCGGATTTGATATGGTCCCCTCGAGCATTGGTTGCTCGTTCACAGTAGGTACGTACGCGCTGCAAGATGTGGAGACACCGACGATTCTATTCGGCAGCAACGGTGAGTATTCTATCAACAATTTCTATTATAAGTTCTTGACGCGTGGTTAGAGGGAAGCACGGCGCAAATGGTCGGCGGCACCTTCACATTCCAAGGTGTGATATCGCCGCACCAACACTCGTCGCTCTTCCGCGTTCTACGTCTCTCAATCTACGTTCATCTCTCACTAACACTCGAACAGCACCTTCTCATCGATTCGTCCATTGCTCTGCGCTTCCCACGTCCTCGTGTGCCCCTCTCTCCTCTCTCCATGCCTATTCGCCCCCCAACGGAGTACAAACCAAGCACGGGAGGGAGGAAATACACAACCTCATCATTCATACCCTCTGGCCTGCGCTCTCTATTCCCCTTCAAATCACATAACCCGTCACGCGGAACGATAAGCATGCCTTTGACGCACCATCATGAACACGACACGAGCCCCAAAGCATCCCCGACCTCACCAAGATCATCCTTCGACTTTTCACACAGCTTCCGGTTCTCCATCCTAGGCTCTGCATCCGCGTCTGGTACGACGAAGCAATCCGCCTCGTTCACAAAAGAACATGAACCCACACCACAATCCGGACACCCGGAAAACCGAGAACGAGAACACCAGCGCCCGTTCACAAAGGCTCTCATGACGCTCCAGACAAACGCAGGACTGCTGTCGACGTCGCCTGGCGTGCGATTTGAGCCACCTACACTGATTGTTGAGCTCGCGGAGCGTGAGAAGACCCCCGCATTTTCACATGCAGGTGTGAATGGAGCTGGTGTGATAAGGCTGAGAGGCGACGAACGCGCGGGACTGTGTGGAGTCCTTGGCTGGCAAGACAGCGTTAGTAGGATGGTAGGCTCCGCAGGGTTTGTTAGACAGCAGGGGATCGAAGTGCTCGAGTTGAGGTGTGTCCCTGCTAGTGGGGATGGGGAAGGATCAATGCGTGTGACCTGTGGTCATGCAAAGTGGCGCTCGTTTCGGTATTATGTGTATCGGCCTGATAGTGAGAAAGGGGAGGCCGAAGAAATGGACTCGTCGCTTGGCAGTGTCGTACAATGCCTAGCGGAGGAGTATGCAAAGCAGTGTGAGGTTGCGGGGTGCAAGTTTCTGATGGGACAGCATGAAGTTAGGTATGTGCATGCAGGTATTAGGGTATCAATTAGTGTCGAGGAGCAACGTGAGGAACAGGGGGAAGTAGATGAGGAAAAAGAGGGAATGGAGATGTGGGTCAGCTGTACACAGTGCGGAACAAGATCTGGAAAACGTGAGATGTCAGATGGTACATAGTACGTCGCTTTCCTCGGAATCTTTTATTCTTATCTGACTACCAACTACGCTGCGCTAACTCCGATTATTACATCAATCAAGCCTCCTGTCGTTTGGAAAATTCATTGAGCTCCTCATCTACGCGCCTGTACTTATACGAGGCGAGGCGAGTCCTGCTATATGTGCGTGTTCGTCTACGTCTGCATCATTCAACCTCCGGCGGCATTTCGGGGTGCGTGTTGATGAGTCTAGGCAGAAGAACGAGGCCAAGCACAGACACGTAGTGTCATTTGAGTGTTCGAAGATAGACGACATCTACGAGCTGCGCATTCCGAAGCTACAAGTTTCGTCGGGCCCAGGGTCTATTGCTCACGTGTCAAGGGTTGAAAGTGTAGGGACCGCAGAGAAAGAAGAGGAACGAGAGGAGGTGCAAGAGAGGAGGGAGCTAAGGAGAGAGATAAGGAGGTGGTGGGAGGGTGTTGCGGATCATTTGGATAGGCTTGTGCGTCTTTCTTTGTTTTTTCTACTATCTTGAAGTGGTATTGAGTCTGGAACTGACATACGGTCGGTTGTGTTGTAGGAATTTTGCTTTGTCTCGACCGGCTCGTCACCAAAGTCAGATGATCCTTCTTCGGAGAGTAAGCGTCAAATCAAAGCGCTCCCAAGAATCCCCTCGATGCAGGAGCAGTGTTTGATCTACGATGTCAATGTCGACTTCGCGTCCGTCGGTATAAAGACTCGTCCTGATCTAAGGGCAGAACCTTTTAGATCTGAACCAGCACCTCACCTTCAACCTCTGCTTCATCCATCTACTGTGCCTCCTGCTCCTGCTTCAGAGGTATCGTCTCCTGCCCTTCCTTCAGAACCATCGCCGCCGCCACTACCGCCATCTCCTCTCTTAGCTTCATCACAGACACCCGCGTTCACTCATTCGTCCTCGACATTATCATCACCAACAACCTCAACATCCTCAATCACGCCAACGCCAACGCCAATGCCAATACCAACCACAGACGCACTCCCACCACCACCACTTCTCACGTCCACCTCGGTCCAGCCCCCCTCAACAGCGCCCTCCCTCCGCCTCTCCTCCCTTCGTCAATCATTTCACAGAATAGAACAGTCCTTATATGCACAGCTTGATCAGACGCGCGGGGACCGACTGAATGATGTACGCAGGGCGTTTCTGTGTGCTGCACGGGGCGCGGAGAGGAGGTTGGATGCTTGGCAGGGGAAGTATATGCGCACAGAGGGGACGAGTAGTATCAGTGGTATCAAGAAGGATCAAGAGAAAGACATGAACTTGGAGTGGAAGGGATCAGAAGAGCCGGAATGGTGGAAGGCGGGTCGGCATGTTCTTCCTGGGAGTAGTGTGATTGTGAATGAGAAGGATTGGGGGAGTGTTATCGCGTTTACGTTGAGGTCGGCTTCTTCCTTTTCATACACTTGTGTGTGGTACTAGTGATGCTGATACTTGGATTCTTCTCCAGCACGGCTGATTATCAACATGAGTTGAATCACATCTCTGTTGTGAAACAGCCTTCGAGTACGCAGATGCACACCCTGCACCAACAATCAATCCCCATCCCCACAACCCCGCAACCGCAACCGCCACCGATGGACAACACGCCCACGCCCTCGACACACTCCAATCACTCTTTCTTTGCCGCCATGAAACTCTTCAGTCCCTCCTCTAACATAGCTCCCCACCCCGACCCTGACATGGACGACCTAAGTTTATGGACGGACCCAGAAGAGCTCTTCTCGGCCGTTGTTTCGAGGAAGGAACATCCGAAGGATTCGGCGGCGGGTTTGCTTGCGATTAGGGAGGTATTGAGAGGACAGAGGGGCAGTCCCGCGCCTCTTCATGTCTCTGGTTCCGGTTTCGGTGTGGATGCGGCCGCAGGTCGCTCACCGTCACCAAGCCCTGGGAGGGAGGAAGTGAGATTTGGGAGTGCAGGGAGGGTACAAAGGCAGGCGCAGATGCCGGCTAACGCGTGGGCAAAGCCGGATGTTGGAATTTCCAAGGATGAGGCAGATGGGATTGTCAGTCTCAGTGAAGGGTCAGATGGGGGGACGGGGGCAGCGGAGAGGATTTTGCAGAGTTTTGAGTGTGAGAGTGCGAGTGCGAGTGCGATTGCGACGAGGCCTGTGTCGAGGGCTGAGATGAGGGGGTTGATGGTGCTGGACGGGGTGTCTAGATCTGTATTGGGCGAAGAGAAGAGATCGAAGTCTGGGGATAAGGATGGGGATAGGAACTCGGTGAAGAGCGATAGGACTATCGGCAAGGGGGAGAGTGTGGATAAGGAGAAAGGGGTTGCTCCGCCACTACCACCGAAGGATGAAAGTTATTTGCGTCAGCAGGAGAGGAAGGGGGATTTATCGAATTCAGGGACTGTGTCCTCCTTCGCGAGTATGCTCGCCAATGGCCTGAACAACGCCGTACGATTTATGCTCAATAGCACCTCGGGCATCAACGCCAACGCCAACGTCGCAACAAGCGACGCCGCTTCTACCCGCTCAGCGTCTCCTTTCTCCCACCACCACGGTCTCCTCTCCCTCTCTCTTGATGGCGCGGCAGGGATCGATGAACGTCCTCATATCAAGTTGGATTGGACCGTTGGGAAGAAACTCAAATTTAGCTGTACTGTTTATTATGCTAAGCAGTTTGCTTGGTTAAGGAAGAAGTGTGGGGTGGATGATGGCGCGTTCGTGAGGAGTCTGAGCAAGAGCATGAATTGGGAGGCGGATGGAGGGAAGAGTAGGAGTGATTTCTGGAAGACGAAGGATGAGAGGTTTGTTATCAAGACGCTGGTGGATGCGTGGAATGTTGCGGATTTGTAAGTTGTCGTTCTCGACGTCCATTCATTGGTCGTGCAATGCTATTGTGAAGCTGAACTGAGAGTTAGACAAGTCCTCATTGATCTTGCACCCTCGTATTTTCGGTATATGGATGCCACCGCAAACAAGACGACTGTACTCGCCAAGATGCTAGGGTTCTACACTATTGAAATTCGCAACCTCGAAACGGGTAACATTCACTCCAAGGCCGATCTTCTTGTCATGGAGAATCTGTTCTACCATCAAACCGTCACCAAGACGTTCGACCTCAAGGGCATCCAGGGTCGTAAGGTCAAGGGTTCCAATGGTTCCAAAGTGGTACAGAAGTCCAGGACCCTCTTCGATGGAGAGTGGATTGAGGGTATGTTGCAATGATAGAATTGTTGACTAGTCTGACTTTCAATCAGGGCAGCAAAAGGCATTGATGCTGGTCCGCCCGTACTCTAAACAGGTCTTACGCGCTGCGATTGGAAACGATGCAGATTTTCTTGCCAAGAGCAATATCATGGACTACTCGTCGGTATCAATAGCTAATTTGGACTTCTGCTCTATTATTGACGTCCTTCATAGACTTTTGGTCGGTATAGACGAAGAACACAAGGAGATTGCTTGCGGCCTGGTGGATACCATCGGTACGCCTTTCTTTTCAAAGTGAACAATTCAACTGATAATTACTCTAAGGGAGCTATACATTTGCGAAAACATTAGAATATAAGGCAAAGCATGGACTCAAATCTGATAAGGAGATCACAGTGATACCGCCTGTCGAATATCAGGAGCGTTTTGTCAGTGCACTCGAGAGCTATTTCTTGGCATGCCCAGGTACGTTATCCTGTGTGATTCTACACCTTTTTTATGTTTTCATGTCCCGCATCGCAGACAAATGGTCGAATCCCATGAACGAGAACAACATCATCAGTGATATAAACCTTCCAAGCGTTTTGTGACTATATTTATCGACAAATTATTTATTATGTAATTTATTGGGAACGATTCGATGAACTGTATTTACTCATCCGAAGAAACTTGGACATCGGTACTTCGTAAAGTCAGGGTCGAGCGTGAAGGACGTCATCCTAGATACATTCACTGATGTAAAAATATGGTAAAAGTAATCCGATTTATTTCAAAATTTTGTCAAGACTATCAGCAAAAATATTGTAACTGAACTCAAAATAGAATGTCAATATCGAAAAATATTGAAACGCCATTTTTAGTTTGGTTGAATATTGGAATTCCATGTTGAGTTTGGTTTTTGATGGTTTTTGACAAAAACACTCAAATCAAATGTTAAAATAAATTGGATTGTTCTCACTGTGTTTTCATATTGTTCTGTGAAAGAACATGGTCCCCTGCACCCAGTGACTCAACCTGACATATCGTTGCAAGAACATAGTTTATTGCTGCCGAAAGTAGGTCCTTCAAGCTCTCGCACCATGGGTCATTACAAGTCCTGGGGTACTTAAAATAAATATCTCTTTGCCTGGGAGTCGAACCCAGCTTTCGCGCGTCAATTAACTTTTCCAATTGACAGGCGCGTGTACTAACCGATATACTAGCAAAGAACCTGTTTGGCAAAAACATTGAGTACTCCATATTGCTATAATCAATACAAAAGTGACATTCAATAAAATGTCAGTTTGGTTCTTTACAAGGCTCCAGAGATTATTGAGTTCTAAACTTCAAGATAGAAGAATCTACCTCCTTCTCGGAGGGTCGAGCGGGATCGGCAATCGATAGTGATAAATGATGAGATCGAGAGATTAGAAATGAGAGGACTCATATTCTGTAATAACGAGCAGAAAATTCACCAGCAAACACTCATCCTTTCAAAACCACATGGGACTGATCATCAAATCTCGATATTGACCGTATCAGATATCGAAGCTATAAAGTGTTGTAGAGCCTCAGTCCGACTGCGACCATAACAAAACCATCGACACAACTACGGTAAGTTGAGTTCTATGAGAGGGCCCTTTGTGTATGGCACTAGAAATCTCTGAAGCTGTCTTCATACATGCACGGCCTAGGTGGAGCTGCCAAGCGTGGGGACGAAATGGCGAATATGCTCGGGAACCAAATCTTTAGGCAAACGTGCTATCGTGTCCAACGGCGCACGCTTTGCCAGCGCAAGTAAATTAAGGCGAAGGTTTCGCAAGACTGGATCCTCGATTCCCCGATTCTCCGCCTTGGTCTCAAGGCTATCTTTGTCACCCAATGGCGGGCCATGAGAGGACACTGAAGCCGAGACCATCGTACTTGCTTTGATCTTCTTGTCAAGGTCGATGATTACTTCAGCCACGTATTCCATAACCTCCCGAAGCTCCTCGGGTCCTTCAAGCTCATAATCAATATCCTCGCCATTTGGGTTCTTCGACGATGCATCAACATCCATCCATGTCTTTTCTGGTTCCTCTGTCTCTTGCTCTTCAACATCCTCCTCCTCCCACGTTTTGGCCTCCTTCATGCGTACTCTCCGTCTCTCCCTGAAAACCTTCCCAGCCCACTCCTCCTCGCTTTCAAACAGCTCCTCTGGTGTTCTGATCAGTGCTCCCATGTCAATCTTGTGTGTTTCAATTTGCGTCAGAAGAACGAGAGCAGTAGCAGCCACTGGTAATAACTGTAGGGAGTTCCCGACATGCTCGGAAAGAGATGTGGGAAATTTGCCATTGGGGCGCTGGTGGCTTGACTTTTGCCTCGCAAGCTCAATGGCGGTCTCACGGAGTAACGA
Source organism: Termitomyces bulborhizus (assembly GCA_017580835.1). Lineage (NCBI taxonomy): Eukaryota > Fungi > Basidiomycota > Agaricomycetes > Agaricales > Lyophyllaceae > Termitomyces > Termitomyces bulborhizus. Next base: position 2,972 of record JAGDQM010042194.1, on the reverse strand, counting down.
ATGCTGACCTTCCGTCAACGGATCTATGATCTCTTTCTCGACCCAGGCCACTACAGACATTCCCAAAGCTGTACAGGGCGCAATACTCTGTCATGAATACGAGTCATATCAAACACTAAGATTGATTGGCTTGCACTCACTTCTGGGGTTGACACGAACTCAGCCAGGCTCCGAATGTAAGCCAAACCATCGACACCACCATATACGACATCCCGGATATACTCTTCTGCGGAAGATGCTCGCTGTGCGTCCCAATAGTTGTGCGCAAGTGATACAGAAACGTCGTTATTGGGCTCGAGCAATTTTTCCGGTTCGACGCATTCAAGAGAATCGCGAAGGACCTCGATAATCTTCTCTTCCTCCTCTCCCTCTCTACCTACAATTCGGCGCTGACGTATCCCCTCCTCGAGTATCCCCACGAGCGCCGCATAAGAACCATAATCGGTGACCTGAATCTCCCGAGGTGTCTGCCACAGAGGTGTCTCCTGCACCTCTGCTTCATCCATATCTTTTTGTTTGCTTCGTGTAGGATTCCGTAAAATCGTCCAGTGGCGTCGCTTGATTGAAGAGGTATCGGTTGAAGAGGTATCTGTCAGGGAGAATTGAGGCGATAGACGTTCAAAGTGCAGATTGATAGATGAATAATAAGGTGAGGTGCGAGGGGTACTTGATTGGAATTGAGACGATGAAGGGTCAAATTGAGAAGGAGGCGGAGAGAATAATGGAGGATGAAGTTGTGTGAGATGAGGTCGTGTATCTGGTTCTGTTGCGAGGGCAGAAAGTATGGAGAACGGATCCTCCACTGAAAAATGTTCAGTGATGTGCTGACCCGCGGAAGTGTGGACATACTTTCTGAATAGTCCAAACTCCCATCTGCATGCAGTGGCGGTCCTTCCTTCTCAAATCGGAGTCTCTCCTTCTTTGTCTTGTAACGCTTACCTGTAAAAACGTCACTTAGTATTGATAAGAGAACTGCAAGATAGGCCTTGACCCTTCAATTTGAGCGCCAGCAAGGTATTTGCCCAATCTGAACCTGGAGGAAAAACACCTAAACCATCTCTTGAACCGGGCAGCCTCCCTTCACTATCAACACTTTCAGCTACTTTGTTTGACGGCACCTGCGCAGTCTTCTTGTATGGTCCACGTACGCCTCTTCGACCAGTTAGAGGTTGTTGTGAGGAAACAGAAGGAGACCGCTGCGCAGGTAGTACGTCGTCAACTTCCATGGGCGTCCCTATGTTGTATTCGTCGTCGTCATCAATAATAATCGGGGTCGCTTCGTCGTCCTTCTCTATCTCTATGTTCCAGTCTGTTTCATATTGTATGACAGTTGCTGCTGCCTTGGCGATATGATCCAGCCCCCATGCTTCTATTCGTTCGGCTTCAGTGTAGTATATGGATCCAGGAGGGTTAAAAGCTTTGGCATTTGCGGCGACTAGCCTCAAGTCCGTCTATAAAGGTCAGCATCAGCAGTGATGGACAAATGATTGTCTGCGCACTGCAAAATCTTCAAGAGACCGGTATTTCCCTCTGTCAACTTTCAAAGTCATGGTGCCAAAATCCATCGGTCGTTTCACAATGTCTGTGTACCCCGGGACTAGTGATACATCAACTGGCTGCAAGAAGAATGCATAGTCATCCTTTCTGCACGTCGTCGTGAGCTAACTCATCCAATAACGGAAAGAAAAGGCAGTCTACTTCTTGATCTGTCCAAGGAGCTTCGTTAGCACCTCCTTCAGCGGCTTCAACTTCACTGGCCGAGGGGCTTTCTTCTCGTCTTCTCGTACTGCATGAGACCCCGATTTTTTTCCGGCTTTGATCGGTTTGCCTCCCTTGAGAGCTGGAAGTACGAGGGTCAGCCCAGAAGATTTAGAAGGTCCTGCTCGCGCTGAATTGCTCAATGTGGGGGATGGAAGATGAGCAAAAGATTCAGAGAAATCCATTTCACTCGTGGCAAGAACGTCGGAAGTAAGGCCGTCGGAGTTATGTAACATCTTATTTCGGCACTAACTGCGAGCCCCGGGCATGGGTTTGGAAACATTATGTGGCATAGAAATCCGTTGAGAATCCTTCAACAACCTTCGAAGCCTTATTATGAAGGCATATACTACTTACAGATGAAACGGCCATTCCCATTCCAAGCTTGACTCGGGATGCGACGCTGGATGATCATGAGGCGCATCATTATATCTGTGGCTAGCTAATGACCTCTTCCCATGATTATTTATCCTCGGCAGGGTGATCAAATGATTTTCTGTGCTCATGAAGCTCTTGTGCAAGGTTTTATGGGAGCCCGGAAGACAACGGAGAAACCGTAGATACGCTTGTCTTCAGAAACAAAATTTGTAAGTAGGCCTACTTCAGGAAATTGTCTAAGTTTCTTGAGAAACATCAATTACAAACATGTGATATAATTTCCAGGGGGGCACAGGTCCGATACCACCATGCTCGCAGCCAGCAAAATCTGGACTGCAGCAGTTGCGCCTTACTAGCCGACTCGCTATACACCTCTACCAAGAGGCCCTGCTCTGCAGGCTTGATCAATCATAAGACCCCCTTACAAGAACCTCCGCGAACCCAGGTCCGCCTGGAATTAAACATACTAGCTACTACCAAGCACTAGTGGCCCACCACCCAGGCATACCTGTCCTGCAGTCACGTGGTACGCCAAAGGCTTGGAGCCCATGCTAGCATCAATTGAGCATGAGACACAACAACTGAACCCAGGCTAACAGCATGAGCCCCTGTTGAAGTTGGAGGGGTGTCTGCACGTGACACTCCCTTAAGTTCTAACTAGTACAAACACCAGTAGTTTAGTTCTGCGCTGCCATGTAGATTTTACCATCATTGTCAATACACTCGCATTCAGTCATTCGTGTTCGGCGCATTGTGTGCGTCTCTGTGGACCTGAAAAGGTTTCTGTGCTTCTCTTCTGTGATATCCCATGCCTCCACACCTCTTTCCTGTCCATA
>JAGDQM010042193.1:0-16642 GCA_017580835.1 Termitomyces bulborhizus | reverse complement strand
AATTCTTATGACTTTAATGTAATAATATAGTCCTATACTTCGTGTCTGCTCCTTCCACAGACCAAGGAGATTGTCTAAAGAATATAACGACCATCACCAAAGAAAGACATTGGGCATATGCATATGCCAAATCAACAGTCTCTCGAAATTTCTAATCGAAACGAGGAAGAACTCAGCTAAGAGTGGTAGATAGATTAGGACGGGCGATGGACCTGTCACTTCCATGAGACTGCTACCATTGCCGGAATTAAACCTCGTGGAGAAATATCCGCCATCCACTCGACTCCTTCCATTCATCCTATGGCGGCACAATGTGTTTGCCTTTGTCCTGATTTGGACCAGTACTGAAATATCCATCTCTTGGATTACACCATACCTTACATGGTCGAGAGAAACACGAGTGATTGTAAGAAGGCGTTTGAAGTCTTGAGAAATTCATGAATGTACTTGGATACGTCCATCTTGGTCAATTGATTATCATCAAGGTCCCGCGTGGGGGTGTTCAAAGGTAATGTCAAGAGAAGCAAGTCATATGACTCACCTGACCTTTGCCTTCGGCAGAGGTTCCCTCTTTAGGGCATTGTGGGCCGTGATCAAATGACGATGTTTCTACTCTCGATCATGATCAGGCAAGAGTCGACGCTTACTGGATTCAGATTGCCTTACCCGTCCTTAACGGTGGGGGGTGGGTAAAGAAGTTCTTAATTTGGATCAACGTGGTGCGAAGATTCGGATGGTCTACCTCATTTAGACTTCGTAGCAACGTGGTGTGTTGAAGACGGATTTGGTAGGTATAAGGAACAAGGGTCGTGGGTATCCCAAGAACAAGAGATTGAGGGACTTCGGAGACCTTTAAGAGGATAAGAACACTTCTCACTTATTAGTAACAAGGCGCACGGGGTTCATGAAATATTAAATATTATGGTAAAAGTTCAACTGGCAAGCCTCGTTGTAGGAAACATTGTACAGCTACACGAGGCGTGCAGGGTGGTAGAGTATCGTGTCCAATGAGAAATAATTTCCTCGGAGGATGGCGTAGACCGGACATGGACCCTCGACGTGGATGCAAACAAGACGATCAAAGGTAAACAAGAATAAGCATATGTCCGTAAGGTCCGTAAGGATGGTCTAATTGAGAAGAAAGACCAGACAGATGTCAGGGCGTAGGGGAAATTTGTTTGACATTTGTGTAATCTCATATTGTACAAACAGTAACCAGTAATTACCCTAAAGGAAATTCTAAAGAATACGCTACAATAAGAATATCTCTGATATTCACTGTATAGCCGCGAGTCGGAATATCCAACAGTTCTTCGACTCGAATCAGCCATTTAATGATGGAATCAATAAGGCTAGTAATAAGAACAAACGCAAGAGTGAGAGTAAAAGCTCACTGGGTATGAGGGTGACGGGTAGCACGAGTGAAGGTTGTGGTGATAGCGGTGATAGTGGAACGAAAAGAAAAGTTACTGAATAACGATAACACAATACAAAAAGAAAGAAGGGAATGAGACCGAGGACTGCCGATGTGCGGAGCACCGGTATGAGCGGAGATACACTTCACATGCCATATTCAGGAAGCGATGCCATAAATGCCGAGAAATCGTGATCTTGACTAGCCATGTGGATGTAGGAGCGACTGTTGTTGTACGTCAAGTCAGGTTCGAAGACAACCATTATCTGGGAATCACATCCATTTGAGTTGGCCGGGAAGTGGTTGCTGAATGACTTGGCCAATGAGTCTTCGAAAGTATGCATGCTGTAGGGATCGTATGCATCTGGGGCGGGACTGCTCATGAAGGAAGGAGTACCAGGCATGCTGGCATCTGAGAGCGGCGAAGGGCAATTCCAATCGTCAAGTCCGCAGAAGGACGTATCAATCGAGAGGCCAAAGCTATTGCTATATGCAGTGTCAAATAGTAGATCGCCATTCGGGCTAGAGGGCTGGGACAGGAGATCGCACGCCTGGAAGCTAGGTGTCGGTGACGCTTGGCTGTCAAAAGAGAACGTGTTGAAGTCCTGAAGAAGAAAACCATGAGAAAGGTCAACGATTAAGGTATGGAGAACGTACAAAGGAGGGTGAAATGGGAGTGACTGGGAACGGGTCGAATGTCGAGATGAAATTCTCAGCCGGCTGAGACTGGATGTTCATTTCGGGAAGGGAAACCGAGCTGGCACTGGAGACGGCGGGAGATGCGGGCTGAGCACTCGCCGACCTGGACTTGCGTCGTCTGGAGTCATGTGCGCCACCGGAGGCAGGTGCCGAAGACGACCGGCGGTACATGCGAGCAGTGAGGGGCGCTTCAAAGCGCGTCACGACTTCGGGTACATGATGTTTGTCGAACTCCTGTATAGCCGCGTCAAGTTCTTGACCCTTCTTCCCCTCCACCAGTAACTCTGCTATCTTGGCGCAGCGTTTGTGATCCTTGGGTTCCACCTCTCTCACCTTCCGTTTCTCGGCACCACCTTTATGTCGCGACTGATTGGGTCGAAAGGCATACTGAGGGAACTTGCGTTTGTGTTCATCAAGCGCTTCCTTCGCCTTGGCATGCCAAAAGAGTCGCTCGTCGTGGGGGAGGTTCTTCCAGGTGAGACCGATAATCTTCGAAAGCGTACTGTGGTTGGTCTCTACCTCAGTAGAAACATGCTGACTCTTAATGAATGAGGAGCGGAAAAGAATGAAGGCATTCGGCGGGCGGGGTATATGATCGTCCGGTTTCTTTTTGCTATGTGCAGGCTTCCTGGGAGAGGGAAGATCGGTCATTGGAGGGAAGCAAAGGTATTCAGGACGATCGACAAGCGGAGGAGGCCCATCCTCCAAAAGTGTCGGTGAGGACATATTTGAATTGAATGAAGCAGGACCGTCTGCTTCTACTTTCGTGGGCTCAACTGGAATTGTCCATACAAGTTGAGGGACTACAGGTACGATTAAATCTCTCATCGGGACGAAAGCGTTGACCAGATCTTACCATCTGCTCCCCGCTTGGTGCCTTTTGATCTTTCTGCGGGCATCTCCTTAGATTGTGATGAGGACAAAGAGGACGGGGAGGCGGGCAGAGGGAAGTCGGTGGGACCCACAAAAATATGGGGGGAGGCCAAAGTGAGGTATCGCGTAAATGCACCGGTTGCCTCGAGGCAGGATGGTACTTTATACCCATCCCAGTACCCCATGTCCCATGATTAGCTGCCATCTCCGCAGAATTTGTTCTTGATTACCATTCTGGGATAGATAGATCTCTGATCCGGTAATCCGGTGAATCTGGAAGCACTGATCGACCAGTTTCGTACTTTCTCCGACAAGTAAACGACGCCCACAGCATTGGCCGGGAGCGAGGGCGCGATCCAGACAAGAAGATTACTCCCAGAATAAACGCAGTGAACTAAATTCAGGACATATGTTAAATCCGGTGTGATATAAGTATTGGTTCCAATCAGTTGAGAGAGTACGAGGGAAATTAAAGCATAGCCGGTGGCAAAATCCAAGCAAAATCTCTCCCCATCGTGGACGGAAGCAAAAAGGCTTGATTTGTAGATATTTGCTATTATTTTTTCGACCCTTGATTTCATTTCCGCGACATGTGACCGTCCGTGACCCATGCCGTCACCAAACTCCGGTTCGAGCGATTTCGACCTATACATCGCCCTCTCATGACTCCCAGCTACCAACTTCCTGATCTTCTGAGTCTTTGTCAAGCTTTTGAGCTTCGTAGTAATTCATTTTGTCGTCCCGCTACTCTTGCTTCAGAATCATGGCTACTCTCATTGAAAACTGCCGAATTGAATGATCTTCTCACATCAACTGAACGCGACTGTCTTCATTCAGCAAAGTTTGGTCTTTTGGCAGCTCTTTGCATACCGGGGTGTGGACAAACACAATTGATCTTTTTCACCAAGTTCATCGGTCTCTTGAGCATCGCCGACGCCCGCATCAAAGCTGCTCAAGCCAAGAATAGTTCTGGCTGGTTAAGCGACGTAGAAGAGACCGATGACGGCGTGATGATCTTGGAAAAGCACGAATTGTTCCGATAGTATGTACCCTTCGTGCTAGCTCTTGTACCCCTACTAATTTGCGCCTAGCCTTTTACCCGAATTGAAGCGCCTCATTGCAAGGGCAGCCACCACATGGACAACACGTTTCTCGCATGCAGTACATTCCTATCATTCTTCCCAGCTTCAACTACTTTCTAGTCATATCCACGACGTAATACCTGATCTTGAAACGTATCTTCCTTCAAGAAGCGACCTTTCTGGGCTCCACCTACTCTTAGACCTTGTTGAACTCACCGAAAATTTCAATCTACCACCGATAGATGAGGCTTCGTACCAGAAATTCACGCGTCTCAAGTATCTGGCCATCGACATCATCTGCTGTTCTCTGGTAGCTATATTTCTGCTAAATCATTCAACGGTCGAGATTGAGTGATATATACCGTCCAGGACGTTTTCGCCTTCAATAACGACCAGGTTCAAACCAACCATTACAATCTCATCACAGTTCTCATGACTCACAAAAATCTGTCCCTCCAAGGCGCTGTGAATTTGGCAGGATCAATGATCAAAGACATGTTCGACTCTTTCGTCGAGATTGAAAAATCCTTGTTTGGTCTACCGAGGTCTTTGCAGACTAATAAATCTCGTTCGAGTACCTTGTATTTACCTTTGTTTTGGTTTACATCGTCACACTCAACTGCACCCTCGGACTCTTCGCGCATAACCAATTCAGATGAAGACAGCGATCTCCCCCATCTAGGTGATCTCCCATCCTATGTTCGGACTTTGAAAGACTGCATCGTGGGCACTATCAATTGGGCTTATGAAACGGAACTCTTCTTTGGAAAGAAAGGTGAAGAGATCAGAACGTTTGGATGGGTTTTCTTGAATTCGGCAGCTGACAGTCAGGAGTAGTGTAGCTTTGTTTCAACATCCATAGATACACCATCGAGACTGATTCATCAGACTCTTAGGTCCTTTACCAAACTTGAATAGAGTTTTTAATGGCACAGGGAATTCTAGCGTGTTATAAGCACTTGCTGGACTTCGCCGCTGATTGATTGTCATCAATCCTATCGGCACACTGTTTGGTTCTTCGTAGTATATGTGACGGCATTTCAATTGGCACGAACAGAGTCGATACTATTCGACCCTTGTCATGATGTGGATGCTCTCCATTTGGTGTGAATACTTGTCGGGTAAATCCAGACATGATTTGGTGTGGCGCACTGGTCGTATTAATGTCCCCTCGGGACCTCGATCCACTCTTTTCTAATTAAAATACTCCCTGTTGATTGCGCGTTGAGTTTCGTTGATAGATGGTAACTCCTGTCACAATGCCACCAGAAATTATCTAGAAGCCTGTATTCTTGTCCGTGGGTTGCTTGGCAGGGACTCGACCCCATGGACCACAACCGTAATCGCTCTTTCTAACTTCGTGCAATGTGTCGGCCTCGAACATAGACTATTGACAGGCGTTACTCCCTTCCATTTGAGATTCATCCATGGCATTTGACGCTGTTGTTTGTACGTTAATATATCACGCGTTGTAGGAGTCTCTTTAAATGTCTTTTATTCTCGGCGGCATGCATCGTTCAGTTCTTTCCCCGGAGACTTGCCCTTCGGAGGCGCCATATGCAGCTTTGACTATAGTTGGACAATAGCGGAGCGGAAGCAAATCGTGATTAGATCTAGTTCCTTATCTTTTCGCATGTGTGCACCTCGGAAGCTGATATTTCAAATTGAAGAAATCTGTCGCGGGCTTGCGATTTCGTCATTGGCAAATATTTGAAGAGCTGTCACTTGAAAGAAACAATACAGACTCGGAGAGACTCGTCATTCCCGACTTGAAGTCGATGTTCATGTGACGATGACCGCTGACTAGTACATAGATTTTATGATCGCCGCCATAAATTAGAACAAGACTTTCTCTTTCCTCGACTACAACACTTGCCTTATCAGAACAAGCATAAGGAGATGCATAGATTGTGCGTGACTTGATCAGCTGCTGTATATCGGACGTCATTACAAAGCTCATAGTAGAAACTTTGAAAAATTCGCATTGCGAGCCGTCGACCCTTTGTTTCGTGGATAATGAGTTGACGAATCCGTATCAAATCAGCTTTTGCGATCAATGCTTGGATTGCGTGATACGGACTTTTAAATGGCGCTAATCTCAGGATGGTATGGAGTGGGCAACTCATCCATTTGCTGCTTTTTCTCCTTGGGACGACAATGTGCATTTGAGCGTCTATAATGATGTGAGTCTTGAGCCTTCAAAGATTTTCATATCATCAAGCACAGCCGTATAACGTTAAACAACACTCTCTCATTGGTCATCTACTATCCTCCAGCTTCAAGTCAGAAAAAACTCGACTTCAAGTCTGAGCTCCGCAGCCATTGAGAGTACTCACTTCAAGAGTATGAGAACAATCAAGCGTGTAGATATGTCTGCAATTCGGCTACATGAGTACGTTCGAAATGGTAATTCTTCTACCGAGACGACTGAAAGTCTTATGATAACCGTAGCACGATTTTGCTGATTTGAATGATAAAAATGATCGTTGGTAGATACCGGAGAGGATTGGCAATGGTTCAGGCACTCCCCCGTATTCAAGTGACCGACATCGATACACGTGACTCACACCTTGTCATTCAGGTTGAGTATTTACCCTCCTACATGATTCCAATGACGCCACTTGATACTCAGCCACCATCAGAAGGTATGGGTAGCCCGCCCAGGTTCATGACACGTGTAGATGCGATTCCTTTCAATCTATTTGTTTTCCTCTTGTCAGTGATATCGATTCTCAAACTTCCGGACGAAGCACACCTCCAGCGGTAGACATATACTCCGAGGGCTTTGAGGTCTACGAATGGCATAGCGATAGATCACCCATTGCAGCGATATCGATTTATCATTTGGCGATCAAACCATGATACAGTTCTCTAAAGATCTTTCTGTTCTGTTGGAAGCTTGAATGAATGAGCCTCCACCAGCGATATAGACCCCCGTTGCAAGCTATCTCGAAGATGGCGAGAGTATGGTATTCGTCACTTGCAATCAAGTCATATGAATCTACGAGTTAGGAATAGACATTCAATATCGCACTTTTGAATTGCTGCAATCAGATGCATTTCGGCCACAAGTGCATTAAGCCAATTTTTCAACGTGTTCTCTTCCATTCTTATTGTCGCATACTGACCTAAAGCGCGTCGACGCGTCGAGTAAGAAAATCTTTGGCCACATGCCACTTTGAGCTCTGCGGCAGATCGAACCCCAAATGGTTCCAAGATCTCAACGATCATTAAACAAAGAAGCTGGGACTTACTGCATCGACCTTAGAAATTTCCACTCCGTCTCAAGAGTAATTCTTCGGTGTACGTTAGCATACGCTGGATAGGATTGTCAGCGGCAACCACCCTCAGTTTCACAAGTCCGACAGTCCACTGGACATCCACAAAGACCCTTCTGCGTTGTCCTTCATGCTCAGTCCTTTTGTACATTATTAAAAAAATAACAACTTGTGTGCCCTTCCCTTCAGTCTGATTATAATGTATGTCTTTCACCTACACCACACTCCCCTTACACTGAGGATCTCTCTGTCAGATTTTATATTTTATGGACCGAGGAAGTTATAGTCACAGGCTTACAATTTGAATACTTTGACACCATTCATGAAGCGCATGTGCCCGAGGCGTTGACTTTTCTTTCTATTGAAACCATATGGTCATCTCGATCTCACAGTCTCGTTTGAAACTTCTCTTGTGTCAAGAATTTACTTCTTACCAACGCTTTCGACATATTCCCGCATGCCCATGCCGAGCGATTTTGGGTTCGATTGATTCGGATTGCCGATGGCCACAAATAGACGTTTAATCCCTCGGCTCCGGCCACCCTTTCATCCATCGTCCTGTGTTGATCCTGTGCATCTGGAACCTTTCACGCCATCATCAAGAAACGCCAAGTCCCTCATTCCTGACAACGTAATCTTGTCATACATAGATGTCACCTCCACACTGATCGCTCTGGAAAGCATTCCCTTGTGGGCCTGTCAATGTATATGGAAGTCAATTTTTTGAGTTTCTGGATGTTCTCTAATCTTAATCGGTTCAAGTTGGACATTAGATATACTATCCTGGTTTGGACTAATTGTTCTCACCAACACCGAATCGGTATGTTCCGTCGAAATCGAACCTGAGGTATACAAGGTGTCACATAAGCTTGAGTTGAGGAAGGAATGATTCCGTCATGTTGTGTCCTTGATTGACTTTTGGAATTGTATAAAAAGGATGGAGTACTCGAGATCTCATGCATTTCGATGCTCACAATCTCCTCTTTGTCAAGGTTGATCAGGGCTACAGACCTTATTATATGGAAGAGCATACATAGTGGCCCGTTCAGCCCATGTTATGTCTGCTATATCTTCTGGGTCCCAGATCAAACAGTCGAGCATCGAGAAGAGACCAGGTCGAAGGGTGCGCATATACAAAGGATCTTTAAAGTGAGATCCTCGTAGCGCCATAGAGATATGAAGGAGACGACACGAAACTTTCTCAGCAGTTTATAGGATGTTGTGGGCATATGATAGTTTTATTCGCAGTAAATCCTCTTGCTATCTTTTATGTGTCCTGACGGCATTGGCAGCCAGCGACGGTTCGGCGTCAGCAACAGCTCTCGTGACACCACTATGCATACTTCGAGAGTAGATGGATCCTCGAAGATCTGGTCGATAATGTCCTGGATACCTCTGGAGGTGCCATTTCAATCAGATTGATATTGTTATCAAGCATAGGGTATGGAATTCTAAGAATAAGAAAGTATGGACTCACGGAGATCTTGATATGATATGTTAGAGTTACTTGCAAGAACTTTGGTCAAATGATAGTACGCGTAAAGGCCGATTCCTCCTGAATAGGAGAAATTTCCAGAAGGGGGCGTTGCCTACCCATTGCTCTCGAGGACGCAGCCGATAAGCGGAATCATATTGAGCTCCTTTACCCTAAGGAATTTGAGAAAGTGTAAGTAGGCATCGGAAAATGTACGTTGCGTTAATTACAGGGGATCACGCTGCAGGATTATTGGAAGACTAAATAGACCAAGCAGACAGACAGACAGACCCTTCGGACACCGACACTAGTTCTTGGGGAATAAATCCAGGGGATTGAGCTCAGGTACTGTTAAAATCGTCGGCCTCGCTTTAAACCGTGATAAAAACTCAGATAGTTTAACTCACGATCAAGATCTCAAAAGATAAGAGGTCCTACCAGGGATCGAACCTGGGTTTCGAGAAATCCACATAAATCAGAATCTCGAGTAATAACCACTACACTATAGAACCCTTGGCTCCAACGAGTTCAATAACAAAATAATCAATAGTTGTTGGCACGCCTCGCTGCCCGTTCATTCAATTCTCGACATACTTGGCATGTCTCATTCGTAAATTATGGTTACATTTATCAGTAAGGAAGCGTTCTTCTCACCGCCATGCGTATTACCCCATTCCTGCGCCAGAATTCCCACTCTGTCTCTGCTGCGCTGCGCGAGCGCGTTCGTCGACCTGCCCTGTTGAACAGGCTTGCAGAGCCCGCTGATCTTGTGCCTCTATTCAAGGTAGGTGTTGACGACTTAGGCTCGTATTTTCGTGCACATGGTGATTTCCCTCTGTAGAACGATGATTATGTATGGTGGTAGTTTCTTTGCCCGATAACCAGCATTTTCTCTGAACAAGGACTGACGAATGACTTCTCAATATAGATTGGTTGGTCAGGTTTTACTGGGGTCGGGTATCCTAAGTCAGTGCCTACGGTACGCCACGGGACATCTTTGTGAATGTCGTATCATTCATCCTACAGGCTATCGCGGATTATGTCGAAGCAAATGACTTACAAGCAAACCCTGATACCAAAAAGAAGTTCAACCTCTTTGTCGGTGCGTCCGTTGGCCCCGAGGTCGAGGATCGCTGGGCGCGACTGGACATGTACGTTTATCGCCTTTCCAAATCCTTAGATTTAATGGCCTGTACTTCAGGATTGCACGTCGTTATCCCCACCAGGTCGGCAAGGACATCGCGAAAGGTATCAACGCAGGCCGTATCGAGTTTGCGGACAAGCATCTTTCTAGTTCGTGTCTACGTCTCACGCCATCTGTTCCCTTGAGCTAACTTAGCACTCACTTTATGGAGTGTTCCCACAAGACCTGACATACGGCTATTACAATCTCCGCAAAACACATGGAGACCCTCGTAAGCCTCTAGATTGGGCCATCGTAGAGGCCACGTGCATAACTGAGGATGGAAAAATTGTTCCTGGTGCTTCTGTTGGAGCATCACCGGAGATTCTCCAGAGCGCTGAGAAAATCATCGTTGAGGTCAACACCCTGATTCCTAACCTGGAAGGGTTACATGACATCAATCAATCTTTCGTGCCACCCTATCGTCAGCCCTACGTACATCCCTTTCTTAATCCACTTTTCTCTGGTTCTGATTTTTCGAGTGTGTGCAGTTGATCAAACACGTCAAAGACCGCATTGGAGAGCCTGCCATCACCATCGACACAGATCGTATCGTCGCCATCCTTGAGACCCGGCAGCCTGATAACACGGGGCCTAATGCCCCTGAGGTACGCCTAATTCTTACTTCATCCAACTGACTCATGTTGCACATAGAACGATGAATCCCGCGCTATTGCTAGGCATCTCATCGAGTTTCTTTCGGAGGAAGTCACCGCTGGCCGCCTCCCTAAGAATCTCCTTCCCCTTCAGTCTGGTATCGGCAACGTTGCCAACTCAATCATTGGCGGTCTCGCAGACGGCCCATTCGAGCAGGTGCAGGTATGGACTGAGGTTTTGCAGGGTAAAGTGGACTTTCTTTTGTCGTGATGTAGCACTATTAAGGATTTAGACACCTTCATCCGGTTCTTTGACTCTGGTAAGCTGTCGTTCGCGACTGCAACCAGCATCAAGTTCTCCCCCGAAGGGTGTGTATACACTTTACTTCTCTCTATGTTCCACACTGATAATCGCATCACATTTTTTAGATTCGATCACTTCTATACCAGCAAGTCTATCTTCTGTATATCCGTTCTCATCATGCCTGACCGTAACCTCTCACCATCAGATTGGGCTAACTACAAGAACCGCCTTCTTCTACGCTCCCAACAAGTTGCTAACTCCCCTGAGATCATCCGCCGACTCGGTATCATCGCGATGAATACCCCTCTCGAAGTAGATATTGTGTGTCTCTTCACCCTTCCTCTTCCCCTTTAACTCCCCTGACTTCCCACGCAGTACGCCCATGCAAACTCGACTAACGCCCTCGGATCAAGAATGCTCAACGGTCTCGGCGGCTCAGCTGACTTTTTGAGGAACGCCAAGCTCTCAATCATGCATACGCCCTCTAGGTCCGTCCCCTTTCACTTTTCTTTGTTCCGGGATGGATATTCTAACACCATCTCAAACAGCCGCCCTACTAAGACGGACCCCACAGGCATCTCGTGCATCGTGCCCTTCGCGTCGCATGTTGATCAGACTGGTACGTCGCTCACCTTGTCTCTTCTGTATGTTCTATGTTGAAACTTACGACCCGCGCGTCTAGAACATGATCTAGATGTTGTCGTGACTGAACAAGGTCTCGCTGATCTCCGCGGCCTATCTCCGCGCGAGCGTGCCCCGACCATTATTGAAAAGTGCGCACATCCCGATTACAAGGACGCACTGCGTGAGGTGTGTCTCACTCTTGTCGTATGTATGTTTTGTTTCTGATTGGTGTTGCGCTTGTTTAGTACTATGATCGTGCGTTGCACGAGTGCATGAAGCGCGGCGCAGGACATGAGCCCCATATGTTGAGGAATGCGTTCAAGGTGCGCCTTCCATACTGTTGTTAGGCTTCCGAGTCTAACGGTTGGTTTTAGTTCCACACCAACTTCATAGAGCATGGGACTATGAAGATTGAAAAATGGGATTAATGGATCGGCACATCTCTCGAACTACAGTATTAGATATGTAAGATTAATGGACTTTGTATGTATGAATGTCAAGTATGTACAACCATTAGAAAAGACCGCTTTACTTGATTGTATGAGCACTAGGTACAAGATTACAATTGTGGAAATAGATGTTGTTTCAGATGTCACTTGATATCATTTAAGTATGCTCTTGTAGCCATGTGAGAGTGATTCTCGAATCTCGACCACACCCCCATTGAAGGCTTTCAGTGACCCGATATAGCGACGATTATTTAGGACCTCATCGATTTTGGAACCGCTGACCGAGTTTTGTGGTGATAAGCAGTGCAGCAGTGCATTCTGAGCGAATGCACCTTGCCCCTCGCATTATGAACATGTATTCTGAGCTAATGCACTTGTCCTTCAACATACTTCACAAGATGGAGATGGGGCACAGCATTGCGGTACCGAGCCATAAAGTGTTCTTTATGTAAAAGAAGATTGTGTCACTTATTATAACACAGCATTGCACAAATAACAAAAATAAAAATCGCGGGGAAATCCGAGCGCTTACTGGTGCCTTTATAATGAGAACCGCAGCAATGGACGCCTTTATACCTTCTACCAACCTTGCCTTGCGCCTGCGACTCAATCATGAGCACCAGAGGACAACGAGGTGGAAGATCTCACAGCAGGGACTCGGGTAGTCGAGGCGGGTCAGACAGACCTTCAGGGAGGGGCGGCAGAGGTTACACTCCCCAGAGTTCAGATGGTTATGGGGGTGGACGTGCTAGTCCGTCCTTCCGTGGTGGTCCTTCTGGCAGAAGTGGCCGCCCAGGTCGTGGCGGCTACCCAGGTCATGGTGGTCGTGGCGGCGGCACAGTGATCTATGCTGAGAACTCTCCCGCTAATATACCTTCTCGCCTTGATGATGCTAGTCACACTTCGCTCATCAAGGCATTCAAGTCCTTGAAAGTCATTCCTGAACGGCCTCTGCGTCCTGGATATGGAACGCTAGGCACTCCCATCACGTTGAGGGCTAACTTCTTCCCTGTGAAGCTTCCTAAGGGTCCGATTTATGATTATGTCGTGGAGATCAGCCCAAAGACAGATATTAACCGTATAAAAGGACGTATCTTTGAGCTCCTGGAGCAGAGTCCTGTTTGCAAACCGTACCTTCCGCACATAGCTCATGATCGCAGCCAGCGGTTGGTCTCTGCGAGGAAGCTACCTCAACCGATGGATATAGAGGTTCCTTTCTTCGAGCATCCCGACACAACCCCGAGATCCGATGCAAAAGTCTACAAAGTTGGTATCAAATTTGAACGAGAGCTCAATCCGGCTCGATTAATAGAGTATGGGGTCTCTAATATGTGATTCAAATCCATCTCACTTCCTTTGCCAGTTTCATGAGCGGAAAGGCCGAATCTCGAGATTATGATCCACTGCCCTTGGTATCTGGCCTTAATCTTGTTCTTCAACAGCATGCTAGTCGCAGTGGCATTCGGGTAGGCAAGAACCGGTATTTTTTCCCGGCTTCAAGGGAGAAAGTGAACCTCGGGCCTGGCGTGGAGGCAATCCAAGGTTTCTATTCATCGGTGCGGACCTCGTACAACCAGCTTCTTGTCAACGTGTATGTTATACGTGCTGTTCTATCTAATTGAATTCCTAATCTATTCCTCAGAAATGTCTGTATGACAGCATTCATCGTTCCAAGAAATCTGGCCGATGCTTTGCTGAGCTTTTCTCGTGGCTCCCATGGTGCTATGCCCACTTTGCCAAAACCATTTGGCAAGATGAAAGTCCGGACACGCCATTTGGGACACACGAGACCAATCAAAAGGGTTGGAACAACGTCGGCTCGAAACACCAAATTCGATTGCGTTGAACTGGGAGGTGTCGTGAGTGTTGAAAAGTACTTTGAAAAGAGTAGGTCTGCACCTTGAGTTGGTACAGCGGCCTGATCATGTCATCAGAATATAATATCAAACTCCAACATCCTACCGATCTTCCTGTTGTTGACCTTGGCAGCCAAAAGAAAGAAGTTTGGGTTCCCGCTGAGCTTTGCGAAATCGTCCCTGGTCAGTCATATGGAAAATTGAATGACAAGGAAACTGCGCAAATGATTCGCTATGCGTGTAATCCTCCAAAATTCAACGGCGAAGCTATCGTCAACCAAGGCTTCCCTAAACTTGGCCTATCCAAACCCGTCGAAACGCCCATTGATGGGTTCGGCATCAGCATCGACGCTGAAATGGTCACTATCCCTGCTCGCGAGCTTGCCCCACCACGTCTGTCGTACAAGGCTGGAAAGCCTCCCAATGTCAATAACGGGAGCTGGAATATTCTGGACGTCAAGTTTCATCGGGGGGCACAAGTTTCAAGTTGGTGGGTCGTGGTGGTGCGAGATGGTACAAATATGATCGCTAGTCCCGAAGATCCTAGGTTGCGAGCACTCGTACAAGGGTTTCAGACGAAATTGGGGCGGAGTGGGATGGCCATTCCGCAAGACCGTCCACGCCTGATCCGTGTTGACCTACCTCCTGAAAGAAGCGATCCGAATCGTATCAAAGCTATCGACATCATCAGGACGGAATTCAAGGCTAATCTTGCCAAAGCACCAGGGCATAAACCCAGTTTCGTACTCGTCTTATTGGAGAATAGGGATACTTATATCTATCCAGCCATCAAGGTCATTTTAACTTTGTTTTTCTTGATATTTTATAGCTGAAACTAGAAATCTATTTTCAGCGCATCGGCGACGTGGAACTTGGCCTACACACGGTCCACATGCAACTAAGCAAGGCTTTGGACGAGAGGAAACAAGATCAATACTTTTCTAACGTCGCACTGAAAGTCAATACGAAGCTCGGTGGTATCAATCATCTGGTATAGAGAGTTCATCCCGAAGTCTTGATCTCGTGACATAGCCTAACCATGCTCGTAGCTCGATGAGGCTGCTATGAAGTGGTTGACAAAGAAGAAAACAATGATGGTGGGAATTGACGTAACTCATCCAGGTCCAGGGAGTAGGGAAGGCACCCCGTCGATTGCTGCCGTTGTGGCTAGTGTCGATGATTCCTTTGTCCAATTCCCTGCCAGCCTACGCATTCAGAAGAGCAAACAAGAGGTAGATTGAATCGAAAATATTTGTTTCTGTCAGACTATTGTTGACGATGTATTGATCATTGTAGATGCTCGGAGAACTTGATAACATGCTCGTGGAACGGCTTCGTGCTTTTGAACGGAAGAACAGAAAGCTACCGGAAAGGATCGTCGTTTTTCGTGATGGCGTTTCTGAGGCAAGTGCAAAACTTTTACTGAAGTACAATCGTCTGATAACATGATGTTTGGTAGGGTCAATTCGATACGGTCATCAAAGACGAATTACCACAAATTCTTGACGCCTTCAAGAAATTCGAGACCAAAGAAAGGAAGACGACGTATCGGCCTCAGCTATCTATCGTCATTTGTGGGTCAGTGACTTCGCAGCATATAATCGAAAGACTTGTTCTAGTAATTAATTTGCACTTGATAGGAAACGCCACCACGCAACCTTCTTTCCAACCAACTCGGAGTTCGCTGATCGGAATGGCAATACACGTCCGGGTACTGTTGTCGACAAAGGGGTCACCGCAGTGTACGTTTTCTTTCCATCTCTGATTGCCCATGTGTTCATAATCGACTGGCAGGTTTGACTTTG
This sequence comes from Termitomyces bulborhizus, assembly GCA_017580835.1. Classification (NCBI taxonomy): domain Eukaryota; kingdom Fungi; phylum Basidiomycota; class Agaricomycetes; order Agaricales; family Lyophyllaceae; genus Termitomyces; species Termitomyces bulborhizus. The sequence goes on along the minus strand of JAGDQM010042193.1, from coordinate 1,005 downwards.
ATTTCTATCTCCAAGCACACGCTGGTCTTCAAGGGACTGTCAAGGCTACACATTACACTGTCGTTTACGATGAGAACTTGTTCGGGGCCGACGAGATTCAGAAAGGCACGCACGATACCAGTTATCTCTATGCCCGCGCCACAAAGGCTGTCAGTCTTATTCCGCCTGCCTATTATGCCGATCTGGCATGTGAGCGCGGCCGGTGTTATCTGAACGAATTTTTGGTCGATGACAAGTTTTCAACGTCTGGACGGGGAAGGTATGATCGTGAAGAAGAACGTAATCGCGTATTTCACGCCGCGAAGGAGGCGTGGGGCGAAGGAGTAAGCTTTCAACGTCTTGAGTGATTATGGCTTTACTGACATTTCGTCGATCTAGCTTCATCCCGAGATGAGAGAGAGCATGTTCTATATTTGAGGCCATGCCACGTCGAGACGTCTTTGATTTGCTATCGTTGTAATAGTTGAACATTGCTGTTGTATAGCTGCTGTACGATGTAACACCATGCGTGTATGATCAATCATTGGAAGAGGACTTGCTTTGTGATTCTGGCTGGACTCCAACCAACGTGCTCGACAAGTGCATGATCATGCCTACACACCGAATCGACTGAAATAATGAACCAAGATGTAGTTTGAGAAACCTTCAGAAATTGTGCAGCCATGCGGGGGTATATCATATCCACATACATGCGCATCTACACACTGTCTGGAAGGAAATAGCTTATGAACATGAAAACCATGGGCTCATTAGGAAAAAAACAATTAATGACGGGATAAGGAGCTTGCAATAGCTGGAACTCGATGGCTTCATAAGGGTATTGAAATGTTTGAATGAGTAGTTATCTTGATGGTGCGAACAGACAAAGTTCTCTTCTTCTCAGAGAGAATCGTCAACCACGGTAGTGTTCTGGACAGACCTGCGGACATGACGCAACATGTTTACAGATTATGCAGTGGAATACTTAACGGACGATATCAAACTGGTTAATATATTGATCCTCAG
>JAGDQM010042191.1:0-17029 GCA_017580835.1 Termitomyces bulborhizus | reverse complement strand
ACATAGTAGAGTCATCCTTGTTTAGCCAATGTTTGAATCTATCATTTGCAATATACCATGCCTTGTATTCCTTTGATTGAAGAACATCCATAAGTTCACATCCTTCTTTCTTGATAGGAATAGACAAAGTTTCCCCAGCAGAAAAAGCTTTGCTGATCAATTCAGGAAATTTGAAAGGCAGGACAGGCAGACAAAGTTCATGACCTGATACAACTCCCCAAAGGGATTTTGCTTGCAACACAGCCTTCATATTATTGGATCATACACGATAATTTGTTCTGTTGAATTTTGCAAACTGTAATGTAACCAAAGTATCATTGACATTGGGGCCAGGGCCCATAACCTGTTGCAGCAAACTCATCACACAGTAGAATATTGGCAACAAATATATATATTGATAGTCATATGAAGCCTGGAATTAATAAGTCAACAGATGACTATATTAAGTATTTGTCAAATGATAAGTAAGTAATCATATGGGTTGATAAGTCAAAAGATGACTTAGACCTCAGCAAAAGGAGGTACTATATACTCCTATTTTATTTATGAGACATTGCTGAATAATTCATGTCTCATACTGACAAAATGTAAGTAATGTATGATGATATAAATACATACAAATGATACATTGATTTGAATAGAGTGATGTCACTTTTGGAGTTCAACAACATTTTCTTTGACAAATATACAGGCAGAGGATGTCTGTGTGGGTCTGAAACTTGATCCTTCAATTTCTAGGACATTGGACTACATGAAAATATGAATGTTCAAGAAGGGAAGCATGAAATTAATGGGTTCCTAGCATGTTTCAAACATTTTGAGGACTGATGCAATGTATTTCCACTGAAACATGCTGGAAAACTCTAGACCTACTTGAAGATTCTATCATGTTATATGTAGGAAGGGGTTATCAATAGACCTATTGGTGTTGGAACACAGTGGATAGACAGAAAGACCAATGGAAATTCAGTGGAAAAGGGAATGCCATAGTCATAGATTTCTCAAGTCACATGTAAAGATGGTCTAAGAACAGTATAAATAGGGTAGAATTAGGCTAGAATTGACAGGCAATTATGGATAAAGGCTTGGTGGTTCCCAGGGAGTGAATCGTTTAGGCTGGATTTCATTAAGAACCTTCATTTTCAGACTTATAGTCAGGAAACTTACTTCACAAACTTCTGTTCATTCAAACAGTTTGGTGTGATCAAACTCACAGCTCTAGAACTTACAGTATTTTTCTTTTGCGAGCACTATGTAGTCCTGTTCCCTCCATGGATAGTCATCAAACATTCAGTGAATCTTTGGCTTCTTAGCAGAACTAAAAGTTTTTCAAGAGGATTGCCAAGTATAAAGTGTGTTCGTCGGGGATGAATAACTTGAAAGCTCGGCATTTTCCGATCATCGTTGACCATTCCCACATCATGGCCACCGCTTGAGCTTGTGCACTTGTTTGAAATCAGATGACATTGTTTTCAACGATGGATACCTTATGGAAACCTGTTTTTCGCGTAGTTGCCTTCCCTAGGTTTTTTATCAGGAAAGATCCATCCTCAGCATGTTGCTCAAAGGTTCTAGTAGTGCATAGGCACTGACCTTAGCTCAGGGAGATGCCAAGGTTCTAATGCTGAAGTGCTGACAGTTGGTTGAAGTGACTTACTATTTGTCGGTTAAGGCCGGTAACCCTCCCATTATGGAACAGGTTGTCGTTACCTCGGGTTGGCTCACTCACACTTGCTGACGCAAGAGTAACTCTGATTTACTATGCACTTCTATTTGTCCGGCCGCTCTCCATTGAATTCGACCCTCACCAATCAAAATGGCCAGGTTCTTTACAAAATAGAAACACCTCACTCAGCAGGCACACGAACTTCCAACATAACTTGTATCGTGCCTAACGATATCCCGCACCGAGGTGAAGATACTACCCTATCAATGCAAGACAGGTTTGCATATTTCGGACAAGTCGAACATAACCTGATTGCCTCATCCATTCTACGTTTTGGAGGCAATCAATTCGAAACTAAGAACTACTTTCGAAAGGAAGGGTGGACCTTATGGACGGTAAGATGGATTTACCTTCTTCCGTCAGTACTGACGTCAAGTTGATCAGTCATCGAGTATTTACTGGGAATGACGGCAGAGAATACAAATGGCTTCTTCGTTTAAATAGCCCCAAAGTGTGTTGTTATAACTTCTCATCCATTTGAATTTAGCGATAACGTCGGAAACTCCTGATTAGCTTATCGTCAACGATGGCTCCAACACGGCTGTGGCCAAGTTCCATCGTCAGCATCTTGGCATCATTGGCAAAGCTCGTCCTGCCTCCCTCGAAGTCTTCGAGGCAGGAGAACATATGGTTCAAGAAATCCTCTTGACTTTTATATATATCGAGAAAATTCGCAGGGACAAGGAACGCGCTGCACAGTCATAGGATTTATAGCTGGATACCGATACTTCAATAACTCCATGTACGCTATCTGTGTCTCGATAATGCTTCCGTTTACTTCTTCAGATTTCCAAAAGTTGGAAGGCAGATATTTCCATTTATAGAATCTTTGGGAAATAATTGTCTCAGGTCCTTCAGGGAATGGTGCAGATTGGCTCGTCTCATGGAAAATGAGCTATGAATTGCTCTGTACGAATTCGTCTTAGCCATTTAGATGTGCTGAGGCTTCTACCAAGGAATGCCAAGGATTGTCCTGAGGTGGAGACATTCCAAAGACTGACAGACAACCCGGCCTTGAGTTGCGCCTCTCGAGCCTTTGTACGAGTCAGGAATTCACTTGCTCCGATTTCTGCACCAGTGTCTTCTCAGCTTGGAATTCGACACTTGAATGAGATGCTAAGGATGTTCCAACTCGATCTAAATCAGTGGTGTTCGCCTCCCCGAAGGTCACCTGAGGTCCTCGGCGCTGACTTGGCTGCGGCGCGCCGAGACCAGGCGGGCTTCTCTGAAGCGTTGTTGGGGAGCTCTAGAGCTCTTTGTGTCATGTTCCCCAGCGTTATGGCCTATTGGTCCTGTTATAGCAATGGGTCTGCTGGAGTCATGCCTTGGCACTCTTCGGCTCCATGACGGCACAGAAATACGAGAACAATACATTTGAAGCACCGGTGAACTCTTGCTTCCAGCGCAAACAACGTCATTATCTAGTGCTAAGAAGCGATGACTTCCCCGGAATAGGATCCTCTCCTCAAGAACTTTGTTTATGTCTAGTCAAAATTTTGTGGTCCTCTTGAAGTATCGGTACATCGCAAAAAGTGTATGCTATCTGAGTATCGCAGTTTCTTTCAGTAGGTGATTATCAACTGGATAGTAATCGCAATCTCAATCTGTGGAATAAGTGGAAATCACTAGACAATTAGATTACATTTTATAGGAGAAGGTTTTCAATAAGCGAATCAGGCTCTGAACTGTTCGTAAAACTTCACCTCGTCGGCATAGTCAAATTGAAACTGACAAGGAATATTAGTGACTTTAGTTCCGACAAGTATGTTCACCTACCCAATATCTCCCATTCTTTTGAGTTACAATCATATGATCAGTGTTATCAGAAATATCGTCTGAATTTCAGGAGTCTAACCAAGCTAGTTGGGCGGGGACTTGGTGAGTCTCGTGGGCACTCTTACATATTTGTCCGATAATTCTATAACAAGAGGCCGAATCATTATTTGCTCGCTACTGCTACTTTGACTCCGCTATATGGACGTGATGGGCCGACGTTTACCAATCACGCCGTTGTTATAGTTGCGGCTGGCGGCATATTTGCTTGCGGCTGTTCCTTCAACATGAAACTGCTAATAATTTCTCGATTCGTGCGACCCATCTAGCTTTACCTTCGAACAGCAGATCTCACATGTATTGCTATAGATTTCTGGCGTGGGTGGTGACGGTATCTGCGTGCCTCTTCTTGAGCAGGGCTTCTTCAAGCGACCAGACCTGCAATGTGGAGAATCATCACTAATGATATGTACAGTTTCCGGGAAGGCATTCTCAATGAACTCGGTCATTCGAGATGTATGATTTTTTCCTAGAGCCGTAGATCCCTGCAAAGTATCAATGGAGTATTATTCTACCGCGTTCGTCCTCTCACCGGGTATTCTCGCTTCGTCAACTGACCATTTCTTCAGCTTGGTATGGGCCTTGGCGGGCCTATTGATGGATTGGTGGCAGACCCGTTCGTAGGGTTATTTGATATCACTTCCATCCATCTCATCGATTTCTTTTGATCAGCATTTTTGATGCAGGTACCCCTCTTCGCGCTCGATCTTCTTCAGTTTACATTATGTCACACCTGTGGGTCTTCTCAGTAAAATGACCTCATACACAGAAATATTTCATTATTCTCGATTTCACGGAGACGGGAGGTCCGCTTTTTTGGGGCCTTGAAAAGGATTGATTACGGGGGAAGCGCATGTTTACTTCCGACCGTTGTTCGCAGGTTACGTTCCATCCGAGCTTTCGTCTCCAACCTTCTTAGGAATTTTCGGAATAACTTCAGTTGGGTGATGCGACGAACAGGACAGCACAGATTATTTAACAGCATCTTCGGGCTTCCTCCCTTGGTAGGCGCGATGCTGATCAGAGAGACGCGGGAAGACTCTGCGTAAGCATATCTATGGCTTAGCATCGTGCGCTGTCTTCTTCGTCGAGATCTATGTCATGGCTGAATCACACCCAACCAGATGCCTTCACGTTTGGGGAATGCAGCGGTGCTTCAAACTATGTACAGTACGTTCCAATTGTTTTCGAGGTCACACGCCAATACCAAGACATCAATGCATTTTCTAGTTGTGCTTATGGCGAGTCTTCCACAAAGCCGGCTTGCCATCGGTATAGGTTCTACCCAGCTCGTTCGGAGACTTGGTAAGCTTATCGTGTGATCGACTGTAACCTTGGTCCAATACCGATCCAACGTTCTAGGACAAGTCGGTGGTCTTGCTGCTGCATCAGCCATTTTCCAATCGAGGTTTGACACGGATTCATAAACCTGGTACCGCAGAGGTATGTCACCAGACTGCACTTACTGACTGATATACCTTATTGTAGACCATCAAACAAATCATAGATTCCTCGCGCCTCATTGGTGAGCTTCCACCTGAATTGCAAAGGATCGCGCGGGATGCATCTGCTACAAGTTTGATATCAGTCCTCACCCTGACTGTCCGTGCGCGTCTTTGAGGACATTTCTATGTCGTCACCTGTGAGTATATCTTACTTTTGAAAGCGTTTGAGTTGAAATGCTAAGATGTCCTGATTAAGATCCTCGGCGGAGAGTCGTCCAAATGTCAGAGATGATTCCGAATCTGGATATGATGGTGATGATGAAAGCAAGGCGACATACGTCGTCAAACTCGCAAAAAAAGCCCTCGTCTGGCTTAACTGACGTGTCAGTGTATAAGGCTGGAATGTATATGTACAAACTCTATATGTATATTGAATATCATTATCTTCATTGAAATCTCTACGGATCGAATCCAATCGAGCGATGTCGAGTTGCATTCTTGAAATCACCGTACTCCCAGCTAAAGCAATCCTGCATGCAATGAGACTAATGGCAAAGAACGTCATGGAAGCTGCACCGACCACACAGTCCTCCTCTACTTCCGCGAATGGAACCTCCAGGCCGTTACCAGGATCCCAATCTTCGTTGAGAAGCTTCTCAATAATAAACTTGATGGGATGAGTCGAGACGCTGACGCCCCAATTTCGCTTAGTAACAGTGTCGTAGCGAACGGTCTTCCCAAGGTGGCAACTGGAATGATTGTGTTAAGCCTCAAGTCCAGCAGTACACGAAAGAGCTGACACTTACCCGGTTTCCATTGCGTATCCTCCGATAGCGCAAGCAGAAGTGACACCCGTACAAACCCCAAAGGGAATTGGCTGGTAAATGTCAACATCTGAAGACAAGGAAGGAAGGGGTACTGACATCACCAGTGTGATATACGTGAGTTATGTGTTGAGTAGAGGGCTGACAGATAATTCCATTTGGTGCCGAGTATTGGAAAATGAGTAGGACTCACTGGAGAAGGGAGATGCAATCGCTTTGCAGCAAGTCTTTCTCCTGGGGCTTCGAACGCGACTACAGGGGCTCCAAAGGTCACGCCAATGAGCGATGCAAGAGCTCCGCCTAATGAGTGTCCTGAGAGAATATATAAGCAGAATTTGAGAAAAAGAACGCTGGCTGAAAAGATAAATCGTACCAACAACCCATATGTTAGCGTCAGGATACATATACGATACATTATTATATAAATTCTTAGTTGATGATGAGCATTAACCGTTGTAAAAGTGGATGAGATCGCTGCTTACAATGCCAGTAGGATAAAAAAGACTATCGTCGACGAGAGAACGCTCTATACAAGTCTGATCACATCGGTAGCCACTAGAATAACAGTCGCAGACAGGTGACCACGTCGGGCCTACCCGTGCACAACAACAAGAAAAAAGAAGGTTGTCATTTAATTTGTCCTTTCGGACAGTTGGGCCACCACCCCCGGCTAGCCATGGCGCCGAGGTCCCTTTGACGGAGACGATAACGGTGGAATTGTCATCTGATACGAATACATGACCTCTAAAGCCATCTGCATCAGGTTCCCAGCCAAACGGATAGCTCTACAAGGGATTGAGTATCGATTGAACAAGCTTGGGCCGCTGAACCAACGCACCTGATTCCACCCCGAGCCTAAAACATACCAATCACTCTGGCCTAGCATAGCGTAGGAGTTGTACGTCATCTTCGCAAGTTGCAGAAGTGTCTTGCGCCTCGTGATATCTGGGCCGGGGACGACTTCGTCTTTCCATTTGAGTAGCACACTCTGCATCTGCCTCATGGATCGACTGCGGGCATCCACGAATGCACTAAATGAGTCTGGACGTGTGGACTTGATGTCAACGATCGGTATATCATAGCTATCTGCTACAAGTGATGGGGGAATGTCGGTAAAGACGTTGCGAGAGTCCTTGGTTAGCGCATGCTCATGTCTCAGCTGGAACCTGAGCGGTTCCCGAGTACTGTTCTTGCTGGACAAGAGGAACGAGACCACAAGAGAGTACAAAGCTGCAGGGAGTGCTTGAAACATGATACATGAGCTGTGGCGCAACCAGGGACTAAGGGCAAGTAGCAGTCGACGTTCAAATGCCCGAGTCGCACGTGTGTTGGGGTGATGCACATGGCATTCCTTATGTAATCTTCCTCACCCTATGTAACGACCACTTAAACTTAACCACTCAAACTTATCAGTGGAGTCTCTTGTCTTTTTATTTCTCAGAAGCAGTTCGACCATGTTGTATATCTTTTGTACCCGAGACTCAGAACTGCTAATATGGCAGAGCCATTTTACATTTTTGATTCTTTGACTAAATTTTCTTCCTTCCGCGATACTAACGGGAAGTCCAGGCTAAGGAACGGGTCTAGAGTGGCTTCACGCATTCGGATCATATTACGAATCTGTATACAGGGGACTCAGAAGTTTCTCGGTATATCAATCTCTGGGTGTGTCGTCTGAGGGGCGTATTTGGTCCGACACTTGCCACATGGATTTGGTCCTCGTACACAATGACCCTTCGAATACTCTCCTGGCGTCCAACAGCGGCGCCCAGTTCAAAGTGGAAACCCCAACAAACCAGCCAACGTCGATCGTTCGGATTGAGAGTGAAACCAGCTCTGGACGTGTTGATGTACTCATCGGTCGTTTAGAGCGGTGCGCGACACGCGATCTGAGGTTGGAATTCTGTGGTATTGGCTCTGAGCTTATATTGCATCCCAAGGCTGGGACAGACCCGGATAAGTACGTGCCCTTTCTCTTGGGAAGATGTTTTGATTGCTTGACGATTCACTCAAAGTTCTTGGACATTTCTTGGCCCAGATAATAGACCGTACAAATGGCAGGTATTCATCCAGTACCCAGTGGTACGTCTTTTGTATGCATATTCATTGCCGCTTATTGTCTCTGTCCGTAGTTTATCTTGAATGATAACTCCAATACCCTTCTTGCGCGCTATCGGCGGGCAAAACTGGGCATTGTCTCTCGATCTCGAAAAGCCTTCATTGAAATAACGCCTGCAGGACTTGACGTCGTTGATCTTATTGTAGTCACCTTTGTTGCCTTTATGAGACAACGCTTTATGATTGACTATTCCACCGGTTCGACCTGATCAATCCATCATTAGGCAGGCTTTCCCCGTCTTCAAGTACCGTCGAAGTTGCAACTTACACTTCATCAGTATATCTGCTCCTTGTTATCGTGACTTTCTGTTGTGGATCAAAGGTATTACCGGTATTAGGTACGTGTCACCTTCTGCTTTCTGATTCGACTGAACAGTGGACCAGAATTCCCATACCAGTCAGGCCCCTTTCAAAAGCTGCGATCACATATTTCCCATCCTAGATGCATCTTCGGGGGGCTATGTTGCTCAATCAATTAACGAATGTGGAGGTACCCAAAATCAATTCAATTGCTTAGTAGTTGAATATAGAATGTCCATGCAATGATATTGAGGGTGACCGTTACAGTACACAAGTGTCATGATCACAAACATTCAGGTAGGTAGAAGCGTCAAAGAGTAGGAAACAGCTCACCAACTCTCGTGGTCAAAAGGGTTCGATCAACGTGTCAGTACGCACATACAGCGAAGATGCATCCGTTTTTACTCAGAAGGAAAGCAATGGGTCGCCGCCTGGGCACAAAGTGTCTGCCTATAGATTCAACTCTGCCAGTAAGAGAAGTCACTTTGATCAGGGTTGTGGTCAGTCAATATAATCGGGCCGATGATAGCCTCACTTGACGGTCCCATGGGTCATCGCCGAATGAGAGTTAGCCTGGGCAGGTGTACTGGAAACCTGTACTTTTGCCAATCTACTTGGCCCACGCATGCAGTCAATTGTTACCAAAATAAGCTGTAAGAATTTAAGGCTTCTTATCCATACTCATATATAGACGACAGACAGCATGCTGAATTGTATCATAACCAACATGTAGACCCGTGAGACCCGACAGATTCAATCTTAGCAGCGACTCTGTCAAGCTACTCTCACTTCTTCGGCCATCGTTTGTATGGATCATCGTGGAAGTTTTGTTGATGGTCCGGAAAAAAGGTTGCCCCTGCGAAAGCCAAGCGAACGTTTTTCATACTGCTTTCTACTGTTGTAGAGAAGGACAGGACCAACGACAGAGTCACTACTCGGTTCGCACACGGCGTGAGGTGTTGCTACCCACCACTAGGACGCCCTGATAAGTCCGCTCAAGCTCCGCATGTTTCCATTCAACAGTCAGCCCACTAGAGCTACATCAGGCGGCATTCACTAAATGGGACAATTAAACTATCGATAGTATAAATATGGACTACTTGCCCATGGTAGCCCCACTCTCTCCACATTTGGCGCAATCGCTCACTTCCTAGTGTTTCGATCGTCAACTTGAATGCAGTGAGGCTTTATACTTATAGATCCACCTTTTCATTCGCGATTGCGAACGCACTTGGCTTCTTTTCGTATCTCCTTCATTTCTACTACCATCTTTCTTAACCCATGCCGCCCCCGGTCACGAGATTTGCCTCTAGTCCGACTGCGAATTCGACATTTGCGCAACAGCACAAGCTGCCGAAGCTGCCGATTCCGGCACTTGAAGATACGTGCCGAAGATACCTGCGCGCATTGGAGGGTTTGCAGGATGAGCAGGAACACACGAAGACCGAGGAGGCAGTGCGCGATTTCTTGGAGAATGATGGTCCGAAGATCCAGGAGAGGTTGAAGGAGTGGGCTGCGCAGAAGGATAGGTGAGATCAAGTGCTTGTCAAGTTAGGCAACTGATAGACACAAGATCAGCTATATCGAGGATTTCTGGTCAGTTAACTTCAAGTAAGGTACTATATCGAGCTAATCATACTGTGACCAGGTATGAATCATACCTCTCGCATACAGACCCCGTAGTTCTGGCCTTGAATCCTTTTTTCGTGCTTGAGTAGGATCCTGTTTTTATATTCAATAGCTCTTACGGCTAACTGAGATCGCTAGGAATGACCCTACCCCAGCTCGTGGCTCTCAGCTTCCTCGAGCCGCTACGCTGATCGTTTCATCTCTTGGCTTTGTACACGACCTCAGAGCAGGTCTTCTCCAGCCTGACACAGTACGCGGGACGCCTCTTGACATGGACCAATACAAACGGCTCTTTGGAACATCGAGGATACCAACTGAGGTGTGTTTCTCTACTTTTGGCTGTTATATGCCTATCTGTTGATGCCACTCCCAGAGAGGATGTATCATGGATACCAGGGAGAACGCGAATCATATCGTAGTTCTACGTCGCGGACAATTTTGTGCGTTCACATTACATTTATCAACATCAGGTTCCATTCTGATTTTTGAAAAGACTGGTTCGAGGTATTAGATGACGAAAACCGGCCTGTATTAACAGAACGTGAAGTTCTACGGAATCTTCAGGCTATCGTCGCCGACGCTGACCAGGTGAACAAATCAGAGATAGCGCGTGGGGCGGTAGGTGTCCTTTCAACGGAGAACAGGAGGATCTGGTCGAAACTCCGATCAAAGCTTGCGTGCGACCGTCACAATGCATCGTGTCTCGAAATCATTGATGACGCGCTGTTCGTGGTTTGTCTTGATGATGCATCTCCGGCGAACCTTGCGGATTTGTGCAGTAATTTCTTGTGTGGGACATATGCTCTAGAGAATGGTGAACAGGTTGGTACATGTATTAATCGGTGGTACGACAAGGTGCACACAGTCAGCTTTCCTTTTCTGAACCACGTCATTTAACTCAGTCACAATAGCTTCAAATCATCATATGTGCGGACGGTGCAGCAGGCATCAATTTTGAGCATACAGGTGTAGATGGACACACCGTCCTACGGTATGAATACACCCTAATCCAGTTCTCCCTCATTCTCATCACATCTCCCAGCTTTGCTGCCGACATATACACCGAGGGCCTTATGCTCCTTGCGCGCTCTATCAACCCCTCTGCTCCAACCCTCTTCCACGCTCCCCTCTCCCCCTACGCCAGGGGCTACGTCGATAAATCCAAATCCAAATCCACGTCTATCTCCACCTCCCCGCCTCCATTAATCAACGGCCACAGAATCGATACGACGCCCAAGAAACTTGAGTGGAAGATGTCGCCTGAGCTGCGCGTGGGTGTGAGGTTTGCGGAAACGAGAATTAGCGCGCTGATTTGCCAGAATGAGTGCGAGGCGCTGGAGTTTAGGGGATATGGGAAGAACTTCATTACGAGTCATGGGTTCAGTCCGGATGCGTTTGTGCAGATGGCGTTTCAGGCGGCGTATTTTGGGCTCTATGGTGAGTGAGGTTGTTCATTCCGGATGGTGTTGGAAAAGGGAGGATCTGATGAAACAATGTAGGAAGGACGGAGTGTACCTATGAACCTGCGATGACGAAGAGTTTTTTGCATGGAAGGACAGAGGCGATAAGGACGGTGCAGCCCGAGAGTGTGAATTTCACCAAGGTACGTAGGTAGATTATGAAGGCGCTTGAGAGTCGAGATTAAATCTCTGCCAGACCTTCTACGATTCAGAAGCTACCGCTTCTCAGAGAGTCGCAGCGCTTCGCAAAGCATGCGATAGGCACGTCAAACTGACCAAAGAATGCAGCCAAGGCTACGGTCAAGATCGGTGTGTTTCTCCATCTGCTCTTCACTCTTTCCCTTTCTTATCCAACTTCGCCACCAGCCATCTTTATGCACTTTACTGTCTTCTTCAGCGCCAACTCACCGGTAACCTCGACCCATCACCCAACGATCCTGCTCTCAAACCCATGACAAGTCAAATGCCCAAGCTATTCACGGATCCGGGATGGGAGACACTGGGAACAAGTATCCTTTCCACTTCTAATTGCGGAAACCCCGCATTGAGACTATTTGGGTTTGGACCTGTCGCGGCGGATGGGTATGGGATTGGATATATCATCAAGGAGGATATGTTGTCGATGTATGTCCAGTCTCTCGGTCTCCTTTGAATGTAAAAGCTAATGTCTTGGTCTGTATAGCTGTGCCTCCTCGAAACACCTACAAACTCGCAGATTCCTAGACACGCTCCAGGGATATCTTCTTGACGTCCAACGGCTTCTCATTCAGCTCCATCTCTCGGCCAATGAGCGTCCTGCGCCGTTTGTCGATCACCTTGGTGTGCTGCGTGACTCGAAGACGGGTCGGCCGATCAATGGAAATACGGTAGAGGCTGATGACGATACGGAAGAGTATGCCATGCGTGAGTCGTGCTTTTCCTCGCTTGGATTTATTGCAATTGACTGCTGGTCTGCATATTAGCTGGATATTCGTTCTTTGATAGCGGTGATTTGGAGGTATGGGGATACAGGAAGAGAGAGCGCTCGGATGTTGGTATGTATATATGTCTTTCTTGGGCTGATTCGGCACTGATTTTTGTTCATAGGCAAAGTCATAGTTTTGGCAGAATATTGAGAAGGATTCGTCTTTTATGTCTACGCTCCAATCGTTGCTTGGTAAGATTAAGATAAGTGCGTCATTGATGGAATCAAGATCTATATATGTGTGATTTTCACTGTATAATCAATGGACATTCGAAGGCGTAAGGCGTGATATGTTGATTCGTGACCCTCGCAGGTTGCTAGGCCTCAATGCCACCTGCCTCACCACTGATTTGATAGACAGCAAAATGTCCGCCTACTCAAATATATCTCTGGTAGAGCAGGACAAATGTATAAGCCAACCTGACAAGCTCTGTGTCAGTATCAAAGGAAGTAGAATGAGGTAATGTGAAGCAAAGGTGAAATTATATATACAATGTCTAAAACTCAAAGAGAACAATGGGGCCATTGCCAACAATACAATAAACTAGTGTGACATGGACAAAGGACATGACACATTGAGGGTCAAATGAGGCTCATGTTATCTACATAGACCTTGATCAAAGGTTTTTGACTGATCCAGCCTTTTCTGTCTGAACCCTTGCTATATTACTCTATGTCTGCCCTAATCCTTGTTATTCTACCCTCTATTGCATGTATTTATTTGCTAAGTTCCATGTATTTTGAATGCAATGGTAGCAAGCTTTTCTCCTAGGGGTTTTATACTACTCTACTTGCCCTTTCTAGTCAAAATTAATGTTAGTCAGCTTGACCATGGCTTTGTAAGTATATGAATAGCTGTTATTTTACAGAAAAGTATAGTAGGATTGCCAAATAATTTTCTCATGTGATATGACAATTTTTGTATGTGTTCAGTTGCATTGTCAAATCTTTTTGCTGTGACATTGTGAGATGGCTGAAGCTGATCATGCCTCATGGAACACATCCTCAGAAGCTGCTCTCATTGCACATCTCTTAAAGGCAATTGTCGAAGGCTTAATTAGACAGCAACTTTAGGAACAAAGTTTACACTGCTGCAGCTAAACAAGGCTTTAAATTCAATGCCAAGCAGGTCAAATCCAAATGGGGAAGTGTGAATCATTCTTTTAACTATTTTTAGTTCAAGGAAGAATATAAGTTTGTGAAAGAACTTTGATCTAATGTTTCAGGCTTTGGATAGGATGATCAAAAGAAAATTGTGACTGGTGAAAAAAGTGTGTGGGACCATTATTGTATTCTGAGTTTTAAACATTCTACCATGCTCTATGTTTCATCTAGCATGGCTAGACACCCTTTGGAAGGCTGTGGAGGACAGTGTAGATGGGCATTGTGCAAAGGATTGACTTTTTGACAGTCATGACATTTTGTGTTCACACAGATTTTCAGACCTTTGCTCATATTATAAATATGTGTAAAATTGACATTGACCAGTCAATAATACTTTTATGGAGTTACCAAACTAACCCTAAGGTTATGAATATATGCATGAGAAACATTTGTAAATCTGACAGGGTATATTGATAAGTGACTGTGTATTTGGACACGGTGTGAATGTGACCTCACAAATCATCAATCATGCATTAATCATGGCTTATCTCACTATATATATCAATACATGATATTTAAGGATGTACATTCATCTATCATTTTGTGTCCAGTGACAGATAATATATCATGGGACCGAGTCACAAGTCGACATGTTAAATGTTGGTTGGCAAGATATAAGACTCTTCTCGGGGCTAATACTTAGTAAATTCTAAGAGATGTCGGATCAGGTGATCATTGGATCTGGTTCTCCTTTAGGTAATGGCATTTGTCAGCTGGCCATTGTCTGCACATTGGATCAAACAAATTCAAAATCAGGACCTCGACTCGTTGCGTGTGAGGTGAAGTGAAGGTTGGATAGAGATAGTTTTTATCACAATGTAAACTAACAATGTTTATGAGCATTTCTTTAAAATAGATGTGTAAATAATTATAATTGACATGTTTGTCCTGAACTGCTTGTACTGAGCTCATCTTCACTCACCCTGTTCATCTATAAATCATTAATCTTTCCATCCACACTTTATGAAACTCTCCTTTTCATTCACACTACATCATACTGGATATCATTCTATACTCTTTACATTTCAGCTAAATACAAATATAGGTTGTCTCTACAGTCAGAATTTTACCTATCAGCTCACTTCTTCCATGCCCTCTCACGGAGGCACATTGTATTTGCATTGTTTAACCTCAAAATGTGACTGAGATGTTGCTCTCCATCCTTGTTGCATTGCCATTGTGGCAGCGTTGCCGGCCTGTCAAAATATGCCATAACAATTTCCTCATATTGGGGGTACGTCATACCAATTCATTCATTTATATCATTTATCCTGTGCATCCCTCAGCATTACTTGTTGATACGAAAGCGACCCATTCCGGATTGAGGGAGAGGTGACGTGTGTCTTCCATCTCTAATAGAAAGATCTGTCAAGCTTGTATGCTCTGATAAACTATGTCGGTACAATGTATCAAATTTAATTTTAGCCATTGAGGCAATGCTTATCTTTTAATCCCCGACTTCACATGGAGCGAACAGGATATGGATATATACTTCCTTGTCTCTCCTTAGTCATGCTACAGTCAGCGTATAGCTATGAATTCCTCGTCCTTTCCCAGCATGTTGTTGAGTATCGATCAATTGGCTATTGCAACTACTAGTATCATCCTTGTCACATTCTTGAGTCTCTACACACGGCGATCCATCTCCGGGGATGACCGTATCCTACCTCCAGGTCCGGCTGGAATCCCCCTACTTGGGAATCTTCTCCAAGTGCCCGGGAAGGTATGTCACTAATTCTAACTTACTGAATCTCAACGGGATACTGTAACGCTTGACAGCATCTTGCAACCTACTTCAGAACTCTCGTTGAGCAATATGGCGGTCTTGCATCACTGAATATGGCTGGTACCGTAAGGTCTCGCCCCTAAAAGTCAGGAACATTCTCGAATGAACATCTGGGAAGAACGTTGTTTTGATAGGGGACCTGGAGCTAGCTAAGACGTTACTTGAAAAGCGCTCAGTCAAGCATTCGTCTCGACCAAGCCTGCATTATTGGGTAAGCCATTCTTGCATCCCTTTTAAACATATATGATTGTCGATTTCAGCGCAATCATGTTGATCCTGCAAATGATATGTGGGGCATGAGCGAGTCGCACCGCGAGGAGCACTCGATGGGCCGCAAACTCACAAACAATATCATGTCCGTTGTACGAGCTGGAAAGACAGAGCCGCTTCAAGAATTTGAAGCTTTTCTCAATATTCAGCATCTGCTCGACGATGGTGGGAAAAATTGGTTTCATCACATCGAGAGGTATTGCTTTCCTACTTGCAGAGGGTATTAGAACTTGTTGTTGAACTTCACAGAGTTGCGACCAGTACGACGCTTACAGCAGCCTTTGGTTTTCACTGTCCAACAGGCCATGAAACGGAAGTTCAAGAGATACAGGCCGTGAGTGCAAATCAGTCAACTTCCACGTAGTACTGTAATGGTCACTCATGGTCACTCTAAGCAGATCCTTACTGAATTTGTACACGCCGCAATCCCTACTGCAAGTATCATCAACTTCATCCCCTTGCTGGACTTGATACCTGGTCCAATGCCATGGCGGATCCGTACACAGTTATATCGAGAGCGACATGACGCACTCTACGAGAAGCTCGTAAATCACGCTACGAAGTGTAACGCAGCTGGCATGGACACGTATAGTTCTCTGTTCTTATTTAGCATGGCATCACACCAATGATTTTCCCTTCAGGTGGGCTGCTACTTTCGTGGGCAAAGACGCAGCTGATGGAGATCACCGGCGCCTGGTGAGGCAATTTGCTGCAGTAAGCGTATCATGATATACCCTGCCAACGCAACTGATCAAAACTATAGGCCGCCATTGAGACGGTAAACGAAGAATGTTCTTCGGTACCTTTATTGCTTACATGATGTCAGACCACAACAGCCTTACGAGTTTTTGTCCTTGCGTGCATCCGTTATCCCAAATGGATTGCCAGTGCTCAAAAAGAGATTGACAATCGTATAGGGCTTGATCGCTTGCCGTCCTTCAAGGATCGACCTTTTCTTCCCTATATAGAGGCTATCGTTCGGGGTACGTTCTTCCGATGTCACTATTTCATAACTTTTGGTATGATCTGACTTCGACATTCACGCAGAAACCCTTCGTTGGCGTCCATCAGGCATGTTCAATATACCTCAGTTGCATGTCGGAACTAATTTGGAAGTATAGCTCGGTTTGGTGTTCCGCATTTATCAACCGACGAGGACACAATTGAGTATAATGGACAAAAGTATCTCATTCCAAAGGGAAGCCTTATCTTTGCAGTTGTAATGTAAGTGAACACTCATCATTCGTTTTGAGCGACCTCGAGCAAACCGTTTTCATCAGCGCCATTGAACACGACCAGTCAAGGTTCGAGGATCACGATCAATTCATGCCCGAACGCTTCCTTGATTCTGAGGGTAAGCTGAGGCCAGATTACGAGACAAGTGCCTTTGGCTTTGGCCGGCGCGGTTTGTATCCTGATGACATCTCTATTCCATACTGCACCATTTCTCACCAGCCTTTACAGTATGCCCAGGTATTCCGTTCGCCGAGCGCTCGTTGTGGATCGTTAT
>JAGDQM010042190.1:0-17158 GCA_017580835.1 Termitomyces bulborhizus | reverse complement strand
GAAAAATTTATTGTGTTACTCAAACAAAAGTATCATAAAATTATAACATATACTATTGTTTCTCTGAAAATTCATTTCATGTGAAACTTGAGAAAAACATGTTAGAAATCACATGACATGTTTCTAACATGTTTTTCTCAAGGAAAATTCTACTATTTCCTGTAGTGATGGATGATTAGACATGTCATAAAATGGACAAAGACAAACCCAACCTGAATAGAGCTGCCCAGTGAGGACCACAGCACAGTACATCCCAATTTTTTTGATGGAATCCTTCTGTTAACAGGTTTAATGAATGAACAAAGCACTTGCAGATAGATATTCATTAAGAAGATTATTGGTTTTCCACTGAATAACCTTGATACTTGAGCTTAAGTACTTCGCAGAGTGGGGTGAATGACCGGTATGCTCTGTTAATTACCTCAGCACTGACACTGTACATAGTGAGGTCCCATACTCCAGTATTCCTTCCAGTGTCCATAAGTAGGTCTGGTCCAACAATGAATCTACAATTTGACTCCAGTGGATGCCGACGCGTTCACACAACCGATCTTGACCCAAGCCAACATCGGAGGCTTGCTGGTGTGTGTTATTCTCTGATCAAGGATGCAAGTTATAATTGAATACTATGTGAAATAAAAGTACCGCGATTGGTACTTACTACAGCTCATCGAAGCCAAACCGCCATGAAAGGTTTTGAATCTCACGTTTGCCGCAACTCAGGCTCGTGGATGGAACATTGGCAGACTAGTGTCTGGCGCTCAGAAATTCAAGAAGAAACTCGTATTGATCACATATAATAACCCTTTCATAACTCAAGTACCCCAGGGACGATTTCAATCCAGTAGCTATCATACCCATGTCAATCAGGTTCCTTCGTAGCAAAGGCATGGTATGGGCACACTCACCCATCAGGATCGAGTATGAACGCGATATGTCGCATCTTCCCATCTCTGGGCCTTTTCTTAAATGTAACCCCGAGATTCTCAAATCGCTCGCACGCCTTATCGACATCATCAACTGTGATAGCAATGTGTCCAAAGCCTTTTCCAGGTTCAGTATTCCCACTCGCATAGCCCTGGAAATTGGGATCCGATTCCGTTCCGTGGTTATGAGTAAGCTCAAGTACACCTGAAGAAAAATGAACGAAAATATGAGTGGTATTTCGCTATTTGAGCCAGAGCGATTACCTTCACGAGCAAAACGAGAGTTTTCCTTCTCCTCCTTTGTCAGTTCGACACCATGACTGAAGGCAAGAAAGTAGAGGCTGAAATCAGAGAAATGTTTTTCTGGTGACGGATGGTTAGATTTGTGATCATGATTCAACGCTCAATTGATATCGTGGTACTAGTGGCGTAATTGGACGCTTACCAGAGAGAAGGTCCATTCCTAAGATCTACGTATGTTAAGTTCTAGTTATGGCTGGATTTACAGACTCTTTAACACTGACATCTTGATAAAATGCCAAAGAGATCTTGGGATCCTTGACGCGGATCATAGTGTGATTGAACTGAGTGAATGCAGAAAAAGACCGTTGTGAATCAAGCGAAGGAAGATCATCATATTTCAGTCTTACTTTAAAGCTTGCGGTTTCTGCTGTACGAGGCATCTCGAAGGGTTGTTTCGAAAATGGTGGTTAGTGGGAAAGACGCTGGGTGAGTGACCAAACATACGATACCCGGCCCGGATGCCGATGACGTCAATTCTCATAGGAGATTTTCTAAGCAATATCGAAACGGATGCATTGGAGTGTAGATTGAAGTTACAACATTGTCCGATGTAGTTTAAAGAACGGAAATTGAGCAATGTGAACGTAATGTACAAATACACGTTGATCTACGACCAAAAGAAGAACGGAACAACACTTAACGGTTTTCAATGTATTGGCCAGTGAGGGTATATTGGAACTGGAGGATAGCTGGTCCAGCGACGGTAGTTCCATCCGTGACGCCGTTGGGGCTGGTGCTGATGAGGCAGTACACCTGGCCAGCCAGGCCCTCGGGAATCGTGACTCTACCGTTGTTGACAGGGACGACAATCTGCTGGAGGCCGAAGAGGAAGACGGCGAAGAGCCTTCTGTTGGTATTGGAGCGGAATCCGACTGAGACCGTCTGACCGGGGTTCGCGTTGGACGGGAAGTTGAGTGGAGGGTTGGCGCGAACGCCGGGAAGGGGTGGGTTGGACCTGGGGCAGCTTACGAAGAAAGGAGCAGCAAGAGTGAATGCCTGGTTTTTGGTGAGAGGAATCTGCATGGAAAGAGTGTTATAAGAGTCATCGTGCAGTGAAACGGTGGTTCAAGCTTACGTTGAAAGGATTGCCCCATCCTTCGACGCCATTGACGTACGAAGCAAGGAGACTTGCCTGACGAGCCTCGGTACCGAGAATGCTGGCCGAGCCGGTTATGTACTGCTGCGACAAGGTGTCGATGGCACCGGTATACGCGCCTGTACCAACGTTCTCAATGATCTGGCTAAGAGCAGCGAACGACTTAGGACTATCGACCGGGCTGCAAGAAATTTACGGATTAGATACAAGATAAGATCTCGGAAGTGAGAAACGTACAATTGGTACGTGCATGGCCTGACTGCCCTCGTGCCAAGAAGATTCTCAAGGAACGCGACGTGCGCCGATTCGTTCTCGAGGATCTCCACGAACTGGTTACGAGTACCAGCGGGGAACCCGGCACGACGGAAGTCTTGCTCAGTGAAATTCTTGAGGCCCATGGTGTAGAAGGCGACCTCGACATGCTCGAGCGTGAGTGCAAAGTTGAGAGTGTTGAGATCTACGAAATACGTCACATCAGCAGGAAGATAATATTTGATGAAAGGCTACAACAAACCATCAACAGAACGCGCCTCAAGAGGTGACGCCCTGACGGCAAGGGCGCCCAGAAGAGCGGCAAGGACAGCAGTCTTCATCTGAGTTGAGTTGATTTAAGGGCAATGGTCGGGATAGATGTCGAGACAGGAAAAAAGAAGAATTATTTGCCTCGCATTTATGCATGGTCGAAGAGGGGCTTGAGAAGGAACAAAAATAATATTGATGGGACTCAATGCCCGAAGGAATTCCTGACATCGTGCTTATTTTGGACATGTATAAGGAGTTTGCGAGACTTCATGCTCTTCCGCTGACACAATGAAGCGTCATTCAAAAATGTTGATCCCTCGTTTAAAGACATGTCTCTCACCGAAAAATTCGAGGTTTTCCCTCAATATTGGGGTTAAAAAATAGCATTTGTTTCCCTTCCAGTAAATTGAATGGTCATGAATTTCAAATTGTTACATGACGGCTGCAGGCATTCTGTAGCGTGTGAAAAATGACAACATGATATAGAGGAAGTAAAGCAGACTTGGAATCTGAGCGTCTTCCGAGATTCGCATTTGAATTCAAGCGGCTCCTTACGATGATTTGGTCATAGGGTGACAAGTGGAACATTGCGAACAACACATTTAGAAAAGGAGCAGAAGGTTTCCGCGTGTTCATTTTAAACAACCTTAGGAGATGTCGAAGAACTTGACGCCTTAAAAACGTTTGTTGTCGGCCGCAAAAGCCCGCTTGCCAAATAACACCAAACTATACTGCGTCCGTTTTTTGGGGGCGACAGCGTGAGGTGCCTCGCGAAGATATTTACTAGGTAGTCAGCAACACATTATCATCTATCGCCTGATATATTCAGAAGTTAAAAGAATCCCAGAAAGGAGCGATCCTGAGTCGACATTGCCTAGACTGAGTCGCATCGGGACTGGCATCGGCGAGATACAAGTAATACGGGGAAGATCACAAGTATAGCATAGCGAGCCGACAATTTCAATTTCCCCTGTGTCATTGACAAACTGCCCAACCGCTATAAGGAAGTTGATATCCGAGATGACAGTAATGACCATCTTTCTCGACATGCGGCATGCACGCAGCTTGAAGGAAGTGTTACATGATAGATGAACAATTCAGGTTGTAGAACTCATGAAACGTAATGACGGACGAAAGTCAAGCGCTAAAGATAGAGCCTGGATGACTTGCTGGTATCCAGACTAGTCGAGAATACATAGGGATGTTGCCTATGATCCAGCCCACCTGAGTGCATGCGTATAGTGTAGAACATAGAAATTTCCAGGGTCTTCAGGATCAGGTTAATTTCTGGACCTAGTGCTAATATCGCCACCTTCATCCCGACCACCTCCCTTTTTTATTCAACTGCATCAAGCACAGTAGAGGCTGACCTTGAACGTCACAGGGAAACAGTCTGTACGCCCAAACGAAAAGCACCCATTACCCTTCCACGTGCGCGGTCCGAATCAAACGAAATTTGCAACCCCCGGTAAGACTTATGTCGTGTCAGTCTTCCTCTCATGTCAACGTTCCAAAAGTATGTTTTGACTTTGATTCCGCATCTGCACCAGATCCGTGCCTTTCAAGTCGACTCCACAAGGGTCCCCGCAAAAAGCGAAAATGATACGTCCGCCATCCGGAGCTCAACAAATTTGTGATGCGAGGTTGGAGGCAGACACAATGCCATAAACCATAAGGGTAATCGTATAACCAGACAAAGTTGTCTATCGATCAGGTCGCTCTTTCTTTTTTGCAATTGGCGCCAAAACATCGAGATCGAGAATGGAGTGGAAGTTAATGGGTCAAGCTTCGAAGGGTTGGAATTGGAGAAAGTAATATCGTCATTGGAATAGGCGAGAAAACCATGCAACGAAGACTCAGGGTCTCAACCAGGGTTGTCTCGGGCCTTAGCTGCCTAGAGTTGGCCCCTTGCGACTTCGACTTCGAATGGACAAACTTGCCACCACGTGATGATTATGGATGCTTGTAGGGGACTAGGCACAATACAAGAAGGCCCCTTTTCCATTCTGATGAACATTACCCTTCTCTTCTCTCGAATATGAACTCTGAAGAGACTCTCGTGGAAGGGGGCCGCATTGACGCGAATGCAGTCTTTACATTCTCTCGAGATGACATGCGGCGGACAACGATCTCATTGCGTGGCTATGGGCCATGTTACTCTGTTGACAGCGACATGGGATTCTCGCGGACGACAATATCAAGATATGGAGAATCTGCACCTCTCGCGGTGTCGGAGGCGCGTGGTATATTACCTGACAAGATCACATTTGCTGGTCAGGAAAGACAGCGCCTCCGCAGTTGGCTCAAGTTCTCAACACTTACGCTGTTGTACGTGTTCATCTGTGGCGGCCACTTTGCGCCAGACCAATGCCTCTCTACAGTCCTGTCACGTTTGAAGTGGACGGAAAGACGTATATCTGGCGTTCAACTGCAGATGGCAAACTATCGGTACTGTTTCACGCCTGATCCTGCTTTCGCCGTGTGATTGACCTTTTCACTAGCTCCACACCTCATCGTTCACAGACTATCCAATTGCATGGTTCACCGCTTCACAAATAGCTACCAGTAACGGTACCACAACTACCCAGGTCGCGTACCTCACTCTGCGTCCTGAAGCAATCGAAATCCAGGACACGGCAATTATCTCGTTCCTCATTCTCGAGCACAAATCACGGATTTCGTGTCCGCCCTCCCAGAGTTCGGACGGCGGACAATACATTTATTACTGTGAGAGCGCGATTTTTGCCTGACGCAGTGGGCGTTGTGTTCATATCTTTTGTGGGGAGTTTGACGCCCCACCCCCCTCTTTCTTTCGTTTTCTCCCTCAGGGCCGGGGTATTTATGTGGACTCGGGACGCAAGCGTAATTGGCATCAAGGGTAAGGTAAGGCATGGACATCGGACATTTTGTAATCGTTACGTTTGCATCCTCTGCTCTGCCCTCTTTCAGAAGTTTGGTTGCTTCTCCTTCGTCTTGTATCATCTTATATTGTGTAATATATTCACCGCATCAATTCATATCACATTTGTTATCATCGTTTGAATTGACCTTGATTGGAGGAATTTGATAGGTAATTTGGCACATCACCGTTCGTAAAGTACCTCGAGTCTTCGGCTTAAGAGTCAGGAACCAACTGATGTGTTTCTCGGCGTTCACCGCTTTCTTCGATGCATTGAATGCCTGATGGTCCTTTGTCTGCTGCTTCTCTGGACAGAAGATACATAGAAACTATAAAGCAGCTTCGTCACCATCTGTGCAAATTTATGCTGGTCGCTGAGCATTCCAAGGACGCATTTTAGGTTTACATGACCTTCAACCCCACACGGCACCACGGCAATCAAGAATACTCACCCCGTCAGAAACCTCAGCAAACAGCAAAAAACCCGTTGCAGACATGTATGGATGGACTGTGGCCAGCCCTTTCGGAATGTCCGTATTTCCTAAATTACGGCTTCTGACCGTATTTGTCCTCGATAGACCGATTGGGTACCTGAACGGCCTCGCGGCGGGACCAATTAACTCCCCGGCGACAAACGACTGCGACCCTGAGAACCCTGAGATACTCAGCTTGTTCTCCGGTATCACCTGAACAACCCAGCGAACGATAAGAATGGATAAAGGAGTCCCTGCAGCTGAGCTGACCGCCTTGATGGCTTTTCGGGATTGAGTATGGTGTCCAAGATCATCTGACTACCACTCGTATGCATGCGTGGCCAGGACAAGATTCCCGATGCAAAGTAGGCGTTCTGAAGGGTCTAAATCCGCTGATTTTAGTCATTATGGGATGACGTGAGTGCTCACGCGCTATGGTGCGGTGTGTTCCTAAAGAAGTTTTTGAATGGTATTGTATGTATGGCTGTGGTAATCTTCACTCCCGAAGCTTGAGTAACGTGAGTACTCAAGAACGCTAGAAGGCTATTCCATTCGATACATTGATGGATGCCTTGCATGTTGGTGTAGGACTTCCAGGTCCTTGTACTGTTAGAACCCGAGTAAAAGGTACGCCTGGATGGAAAGAGTAAATATTCCTCGTGTATGAGTGAGTGACTGTATTTGTTTATCGTGTGTGATCGTTTCGATCTACGAACATGTGAGGAGCCTTTGGAACAATGGGAGACAGGAAACAAGCACTCCTTCATGCCTGCCAGAAGTTGTAAACACAGATGAATCACATGAGGGGTAGGGACAGGGCTTATTGCCAGTTTGGACCTTGATTTCCCCATTCTGTGTGCTTTATCAGGTCCGCCGTGGCGTATTTTCTCGCTGATACGACCCTTAGGTACTTGGTTAGCGTAGGTAGATGTCAGAATAGTAACATAGTAACAAGTGGCCTTGAACGGGGAAAGAGACCGAAGTTGTTGGTGCCTCAAGTTCCGACATGTCGACATGGTTGACTGAGTCTCGACCGGCTTGACACGGTTACGAGTTCTTGGTTGACGTAATTTCCCGCAGGCTCTTGTCCGTTCAATTCTCCTCCCGCGTTTCAAAACGCAAGCTGGGAAGGACATCATGAGACTAGTATTGGTATTCATGGTAGCAGAATTTCTCACATATGTTTTGATATTTTTTGGGGAATCAGATGTACATATCGGTTTGGTTACCTGAACATTTCACAAAGTCATGTGATTCGGCCAATTTGTAGTTAGGGGTGGTCTTCAGGTTGGGTTGAAGTCTGTTCAGAGTTCACTCCACATTGTCATGCGCCTAAATTTTCAATTCTGGAATAACCATGCTCAGTCATTTTCTCTATTCTATACTTCGGCCACCTCTGCATTTCATAATTCATTAGGCCTTATGTGGTATCCTTCTATGTTGACAGGGGAACCCTCGACGGGCTCAGCCTCCAGTTGAAAGGACGTCAGGGTTTGGCACGATGAAAAGTAGATATTCTTTCCCAAATAGGAAGGTGATGAAGACAACGGGACCGATCGTAGCCATGATTGAGGCAGGAAAGGCGAGTTGCTTGACGACAATAGGATGCCGCGCATTTTATTTTATTGCAGTTGAAGATACGTTGCCTTGGGTCAGCTGAGAGGAGGTGGCGGGTCCAATGTATTCAAGCGGACAGCGGCACGAGGACAACGACTCGACAAGTTAGACTGGTCATGACTCGATCCTTGATGAAAAAGTATATCAGAGGTTCTCGAAACTCAAGGAAAGCAGAATGGAGGTATTGTGACCTCGTTCCTCTCCTCCGCATGACAATCTATTGCATACCATGTCATCACATCCTTCTGAAAATAGATCGCTGACTTGGATTCAGATATGCTTTGACCCGCTTTGCTTCCCATACTTATCCCTCACTCCGCTCTCTCTCCTATATCAACTATATCGGGCTTACCAGATGCTCCACATTGAGGCTGGCTTATAGCTATCTGGTCGTCATTTGTGGTTTTGCCCCTCCACGCTCGTATAGACTTCTGGGACACTCTAGTAGAAAGGTATATCAATCCAAGCTTAGCGCATTGCACGCTAGTGCTCGTCATGACACTAATAACTAATCTATATCTCAACAGACTTCTCTTAATAACTCCTTCGCGCGTGTTTATCTTACCCACCAGATTTCTCAACTTGCATTGATCTCGGGGCCTTTCTACTTCATCCAACTCTTACTCCAGATATGATTCTATCAGGACTGAGTCTGGGGCTATTAGTTACCCTGGCATCTGCCGTGCGGTTGCCTTTCTCGCGTTCCCTCGACATGGTCAATACAACAATCGAGAAGCGAGCAGAAACGAAATATGTTTTTGTGCACCATGTAAGCTGTCTTCCTATTCCCAATTACTTCCTGCTAATGTGGCGCTCAGATTGTTGGTAGTAAGTCCTGACAAACGCCCACCGTCTGATCAAGTCTGATTATTATTTCAGACACGTTTGTTTTGTTCCTCCCCGCTACTGTAACTTTACTTACCTTCTGGGGCGATCATAGTTTCTTATACACGCAAGACGACTGGGTCGCCGATATTAAAGCAATTCAATCAATGGAAGTGTATGTATCCCTTTTGATCATTTGACCAACTTAATCAGTTCCCCCCAGCGACGCCATCGCTCTCAACTACGGTGTCTCTTCCTGGGAGCTCGATCAAATCGCCTCAGCCTACGCCGCTGTACAATCCATCTCTTCGCCTCTCAAGCTTTTCCTCTCACCAGACTTCACGTCCCACGCGTGCGATGTCGCTCCTCTCATCGCCGAAATCAAGCGATTCGCAGCGCATCCAAGTCAGTTCAAGGTGGACGGGAGGGTCATGGTGAGCAGTTTCGAGGGAAAGTGCCTGGGGCAGGATGGATGGCAGAACGTTAAGAATGAGGTTGGGGCGTATCTGATGCCATTTATTTCGGGGCTGGAGGGACAGTTTGGTCAGTGGGGTATGCTGGATACATGGTTTTGGTGAGTGGGTCGTGTCATTGGATGAGGTGATCCTAATTGGATACTTGCAGTTGGGGATGTGCATGGCCGTATGGCAATATAGATAAGACTGTAGATGATCTTGTATGAGTAGATGTGACACAGTGCTGACGAGGAGTACTCAGATGGCAGATGATCGGTATTGTAAGTGGCATACCCCTTCCCGCAATCGACTGTTGAGCCGTAATATTTTACAGACATGAATCAGCTTGGCTCACGCTATGCAACCACTGTATCCCCTTGGCTCTTGCATGTCTCACTATCCTTCTCTTTGTATATTCATTCTGACCAGACAAAACAGCACGCACTATGATTACAAGAACTTCCTGCAGAAGAGCGATGACTGGTTGTATCTTACGCGGTGGAACCAAATAATGGCCATGCGTGATCAACTCACGTTCGTCGAGGTGATCTCCTGGTACGTCTCTTCGTTGCTTTGTCGTCTCCTCCATCCCTCGCGTTCTCAGATATTAACAAAAAGGAACGACTACGGCGAGTCACATTAGTACGTTTTTTCCGGAGGCTTTGATTGGTCACTTCACTGACCCAACCTTTACAGCATCGGCCCAATACATGGCCTTCAGCCGGCTGGTACAACCTGGGTTAACAACTTCCCACACACGGATTGGCAAGAACTCACTGCGTACTACATCCATGCATTTAAGACTGGATCATATCCCACCATTACTGTGAGTGGACCATGTCCATGTAACATTTGCACGTTTTTTGACATGAATTCAGGAGGACATCGTGTATTACTGGGCGCGCCCTCACTCCGCCTCTGCGCATGCATCTGACGATCTGCTCGGCAAACCCCAAGGCTGGGACTGGGTCTCCGTACGACGCTCTTTCTCTCCTTTTTTCAGTCCCGCTGATCGTCCTGAAAGGACACGCTTTGGGCTGCAGCATTCCTTGCTGCGCCAGGCACCGTAACCCTCACTGCCGGATCTTCCTCTCAGACCTTTGAAGATGTCCCCGCAGGCATCAGCCGCCTCTCGATACCACTCACGCCAGGAACTATCAGTGTGGAGGTGGAGAGGGGCGGGAAGACGGTGGTCAGTGAGCGTGCGACGGGGTATAATTATGTGACGACGCCTGAGACGTGTACGTGTCTGGATTTGTATGCGTTGAATGGGATGTTGACTTGGGAGCTCTAGACAATTTTAATGCGTGGGTTGGAGCTGCGAGTGGGTTTTCTTTCTTTCTTTGATTTCGGTGTGGGTGTGGTTGTACTAAGGATACTTGTCTTGTGTTGCAGAAGGTACCGTTCAACCACCGAGCGTGCCTCTAAGCAAGAAAACTCCAACGTCTTTATCCACGAAGGCCATCACTACTTCGAGCACGAGTAATTTGACATCAGCTCGCACGACTACTATGGCTGCGACGAGCATTACGACCACTATTTCGAATACATCTCCAGCCACGCCCATTCCTGTAAGTCTTGCCCTCCCACCACTGAAGCTCCAACCTGGTTCATAAATTCAATAGACAACCTTGAATTGGGTTTCGCTCGGCTGTTTTGCCGACACTTCGCATCCTCGCATCCTCCTTGTATATGGTATCTCTTCACCCTCCATGACACCTCAGACGTGTACATCCGTGTGCACATCACGCGGGTACTCCTACGCCGCGACGGAGTATGGAGTCGAATGTTGGTGTGGGTCTGGTGTTGACTTGTCGAAACGGGTGAGCAGGGGACAGTGTAACATACCTTGTGCAGGTTAGTGTATTTTCCACATTCTTTCTGTTCGTGTGTGTCTGATATATGGAGGACTTTAGGCGACAAGACGAAAACGTGCGGAGCTGCGTGGCGCGCGGAGGTGTATTCTCGTGCTGGATCGTGAGCATGCTTTGTATAGATATTTGATTTATCTCGCTCGCTCGCTTTTCCGTCTTTGTCTATCGTCTATCCTCCTACGTTCATGTATATCGCCCACTAGCTATCCTTGTATCGCTTTGTTTCCGCTCTCCACCGAGGCGTTTCCTCAGTTTTGTTGTGCGATTTTTTCTTTCTTCTCTTCGTTTGAAATATCGCGGTCGTTGGATACGTTGAAATCTCCCAAGTCCTGGTCTTTTTATCATTTTTTCGTATTCCCAGGATTTGAACGACGATCGTTGTCAATTTGAAAATGTAGTATGTATGTAGTATGTAACTTGACAGGCATTATCGTTGTTGGTATATGAATCATCTCGTTAATCGTGGGGTTGTTGAGTATCGAGTTGCTTGTCAGTGCCGTTACCTGATCCTGATACAGCTTCTTGACTTTTTATCTGGATCTCCTTGAAACCAACTGACCCAACTTCAAATCTTGACAAGATATAGGACACAACATGATTTCACTAAGTTTGTTAAAGACTATACCCCCATCCTTGACTACTCCTTTATTAATGACCTTCTGGGCTAATGACTTCACTGTTAATGACTTTGTCATTTATCACCACTGCTCCTGATCACTGCCTCCACTATGCATACCAGAGACAGAGTTTTTCCAATTGTTTCCTATCCAGCAACCCCCATTTACAGTTTTCTAGCTCAAGCTTATAGAGGCTGCTGCTCATCTATTTTACTGGCTTATCACAAGCTTTAACTTACTCCTTATGGACTCTATACATGCAACTAGTATATATACCCTCCTGTTCTTTACTATAAAACAAGTAAACTTGGTGAAATCCTGTCATATCCTATGTCTTGATAGGATTTGAAGTTGAGTTGGTCAGTTTCAAGAATATCCAGATTAAGATAACTGACAATCTGTGATAATCTACATCTGATGATAAGTGAGTCTTATCACTGCTAGCAAGGCCTATAACCTGATAAATAGATGTGTATGCATAAGGAAGGTTACAGTCAGCACAGGTAAGTGCTGATGAAATCTCAATATGAGAGAAGACAGTATTTTAGGTCTGGAGTTTGACAGTAAAGGTTGAACTCTATATGGACAACAGCAATTAAATATATTCAACAATTTGCCTTTCTTAGTTTCTAGGGATAATAATTGAGAAACTCTGGGTGGACACTTTTACCAACTTTTGTCAGCTTTGAGCAGTTGGACAAAGCCCTTAGTAGTGCCAAGGCTGACCAAACCAGCTATAAGGGCAACCTCTGAGGGCTGTGAAACTCACATAACTAACAGAAGGAAATCCAAAGTATATTAACACATAAGTAGTAGTGTACAAATCTAGCTACTCACCTGGCAGAGGGAAATCCAAAGAGAATAGATCTGAGGAGACTGATTTCCTCCTGCTAGGCAGCATATTCCTTATGTTTTTGGGCTCATAGGTACTCTTTTTGACCAGTACATTCTTTGTCTATAGTTTTCAATATTTTTATGAACACTGAAACCCTCATACTTACAGTTTTCAGCATGATTTCAAGGTTCATTTATTTGTCTGTATTTTCCTGCCTTACCTCTAACATGAGACAGTCATATCAATAATGTTTGTTCTTTCTCATTTTTTTCAGCTACTACTTGGTCAAAACCGAGATCTGTAAAAGGAGGGAAGTGTTCAAAGCTCTGTTGCTGAACGCGTGAACCAGGATCTGGGTGTGGAGGCGGGGCATGATTAAACAGCTCGTAGGCCATAGAAAAAAATACCAACACCAGAGCTTTCACGCTCCTAATGGAACTTAACGCCCTTCGAAGGCAATGGAAGACATTTTTTTCATTCTCATCCTTTAGCGGGGTGAACAGCCCATGAACTTCGTCACATGCAAAGACAACAGCTTTGTATTCCTTTTTCCTAGCGGAGGAAGTCAACGCTCGAGTATTGGCCTGGAGTAATATTCAGTGAGCAGATAGCGATAGATGTGACAAGCGCAGTACTTGCAAGTCTCCTGAATTTCTTAACTTTGTGCCATGTTGACGAAATGGAAATACGGTGACAGGTCGATTAGACCAAACCTAAGCGAGATACGATGGAATAGCTTAGATCGAGCGTGTAGAGGACTCGGTGTATTTGTGGTATTTCCAGATGTCGTGCTACTACATCTGGAGAGTACTTAAATACTAGCTAGAGTACGTACTCATGTGATAAAACATATATGAGAGGTTAAACGGCTATTGGACCGAAGGTGATTGCGCAATACTGACGTGATATGTTGGAATACTCAACAATTTTGGAAGTCCGAAATAACAAACTTGTCAATTAGATCTTGGTTATCGTAATCTCCTACATCGTCCCACAAACTATTCGATTAGATCTTGGTTATATTTTGCACCTGTGATTCAGCATTCTGAATTCCCAGCTGAACCAGCGTACAAAGTTGAAATTCTGCAGCCTGCGCCGACGCCACTGCCGCAGCAGCCGAGCGAATCCTGACTGTAAGCGAGGTCATGACCATATGCACTGCAAAAAGGTCGAAGAATGTTATCCGTGTTCACCGCGAAGGTGGCGCTACTGGTAGTTCGTGATTTCTTGCATAGTGTTGCACGGTCCGTCACGAGTTGTTATACCTCCTCCGTCGATGTCGAAAATAGCAACCCCTTGTCACGTCTGCACATCAGCCATCTCATGGCACTTAAGCCGCGTGCTCACTGCTCTATACATAGAAATCCTCGGAGTTTTCCGACGTGCTAGCATCTCAAGTAATCTCTGGCTCGCCTCTCGTTGATAGATGCATATCGCTCAAGGTGAGGACACTGAGCGCCTTCTTAGCAATTCCGACTCGTATGGGTCAACGGCGTTGGCTTCAAGCTCTCGGGCTCATGCTAGTGCATCAGATGGAGCGGCTATCCAGAGACAAGGTACATTCACCGTGTCTCACCAACCTGGGATTGTTCGCTTATGGGTGTAGACCAAGATGCGGGAGAGTCCTTTGATGATGTTCCACGCGCTAGACGGCAACTAGGTATCTCCGCACGTATCTTCAATATGTTGTAATTTCAAAGATCACAGCTACATAGGGGTGTTCAGTGTGATTTTTCTCATATTCAACCGAGTCATTGGGACTGGGTTAGCATCTGCGTCTTATCACGATAGCCAATGCTGTCTGATAACAGCCCTTTTGTCAAGGATATATGCAACACCTAGTGTAATTCTTCGCGCCTCAGGCAGCGTCGGTGTCGCATTGTTAATGTGGCTCATCGGGGCCCTCATTGCAGCGGCGGGGACAATGGTTTATATTGAACTCGGAACGGTTAGTGCTCGTCATTTCTTCCAGTTGCTTGGTGCTATATATGAACTAGGGACTTCCGCGTAGTGGTGGGGAGAAGAACTATCTTGAATTCATGTATCGGCGACCGAAATTTATGGTGACATGCATATTCTCCGTATATGCTCTCATTACGGTAGGTAACGGCCTTCTAAAGGGCTAGTGACGATGCCCATGTAGTCCCAGGGCTCTGCTGCTGCGAACAGTGTTGTTTTCGGCGAATGTGCGTTCTTCGCCTTCACCTTGTGTATCTCTTTAAATGATTGACTCAGATGTTATTCACTCCTTGGAGATGACACCAAATCGCTGGAATGCCCGTTTGCTTGGCTTCCTTTGTGCGACTTTCTGCCTTCTTGCGCATGGCACAATGCACAAATTTGGACTTCGTTTACAGAATGCGCTGGGGTGTTCCAAACTCTTAATTCTCTCTGCAATCTCTATTTCCGGACTCTTCTGCCTCCTTGGCGTTCCCGGCTTCGCCATTCGTGGAGAGTACGAGAAGCCAAGAAATTTTGAGCGGGATAGGATGTGGGAGGGGAGCAAGACAGATATGAATTCGTTTGTTACGGGGATGTATAGTGTCATCTGGTTACAATTCATTATCTTCTCCATTTGTCACCAGTGCTCATTTTGCGTGTCCAGGTCTTTCACTGGCTATGCAAATGCCAATTATGCTCTATCGGAAGTCAAGGATCCCATCCGAACTATCAAGTACGGGGCACCTCTGGCAATGCTCTCTGTCACTATGGTGTACATGTTTGTGAATGTTGCCTATTTCGCTGTGGTATCGAAAAGCGACATTCTCAAGAGCCGCACAATCGTTGCGTGAGTTGTCCTTCTCAGCAATAATTAACCTGACTTCTTCATCGCTAATTTCTCATTCACAGCGCATTGTTCTTCCGTAACCTCTACGGTCCGACGACTGAAAAAGTGATTGAATTATTCTTGCCTTACCAGGAGCGACTCTCCTGACACCTCTAACACAGACGCTCAGTATTTTCGTTGCTCTCTCCGTTCTCGGAAACCTTCTTGCTGGCCAGTTCGTTCAGGGACGAGGTGAATCCTAAACCTAAATTCAGGCAAACCAAACGAATTCCTTTGTGCCGTAGTCATCCAGGAACTGGGAAGAGAGGGCATACTTCCATACCCTTCCTTCTTCGCAAGCAACAAACCCTTCAACGCCCCATTAGCAGGCCTCTTCACCCAATACCTTGTCTCATGCGCGTTCATCCTCCTTCCACCACCCGGAGATGTGTATCTATTCATGATAAGTCGTACGTCACCCTTTTCTTTTTTCTTTTTCCTTTTTCCTACTAACTCGTCCATAAATCGACTGCCCACTTCCTCCGGATATGCACCCAGTATCGTCCTACTCCTCCACAATCATCAACACGTCTGTCGCAATCGGCCTGCTCCTCCTATACACCCCTGCATACCGCATGTGGGCATGGACCCCGCCATTCCACGCGCCCAAGCCTATCATTGTTCTTTTCTTCCTCGCGAACGTGTTCCTTATCAGCGTGCCGCTCGTCCCACCCGCGCATGGATCGCGCGTGTACGAGCATCTCCCGTACTTGGTATGTCTGTCCCCAATTTCTGATTTTGGTTTAGACTGATTGGGGCCTGTATCGGTCCGTTCAAGTCGCATGTGGTAGTGGCGTATCTAGTGTCGTTGGTTGGAATGGGATATTGGTATGTGAGGTGTGTTTGGATACCAAGGAAAAAAAGATGTAGACTCGAGAGGGACTGGGTCATTCAGGAGGATGGAGTGTCTCGGTTTGTGGTCAAGGAGGTGCCGCAAGATTAATGTGATGTACCAAGTCTCATGTTGTCAAGCAACATTCAGGCTATGATGTGAATTATGTCTACAAATGCGCTGAATATTGCTTTCCGGACACTCAAGCAGAGTGTAGCAAAGCTATTGATCTCACTGTTGGTGCTCAAATTTGTGTCCAATGGAAAAAGGATCAAGGTATCTGTGCTACCATGCATATCTAGAGTTGTCTGACATTGGGCTGCCTTCCTTCTCCCTCCCAAAACTCGAAGTACACATTTTTTCCCTCGGGATCCATTCATTGCGACTGCTTTCAGATTTTGGGATGTGCTGTAAGCCAGCACAGATCACAATGTTTCAATGCTATAGGGCAAATGTAATAAGTATGGGTTACTGTGACAACTAAGTAGGTGAGTATAACACACCCCAGTTTCATGCATATAGATTGTGAAATGAACTGAGGTGTGACAAACAAAGAAAACATATTCAAGTTGGCATAGCCAAATGCACATGGTGAATGTGCATCAATGCATGGTGCAAGTAGACTAGGACATGCTCACTCCTTGACAAACACTTCAGCGGTGACGCAGCATAGACATCACGCAAGTAGAATCGCGAACGAAATATATATATTGATGATCACTGTACAACTGGGGTTAACGAATCAGAGAATAATACAGTTATAAGTACATGAGTAGAAATCATAAGTAAGAGAGCACACCTGGGGTTAACGAATCAGAGAATAATTCAAACCCCATGATGGAGGAGATGTTATATACTTCTATATCAAATGTAAGACATACGTTAGTAATATATATGTTTTATAATAAGTTTCAGATATGATATTGGAACGTACGCATATAGTGACGCAATTATGACTATGAGATGATGTGAATCTGACACAACATGTTCATAGATTATGCAGTGGAATACTTAACGGACGATATCAAGCTGGTTAATATATATTGATGCTCAGTCG
>JAGDQM010042189.1:0-17300 GCA_017580835.1 Termitomyces bulborhizus | reverse complement strand
CAACCAGTTGCAACAATTTGATTGACTGCAACTTTCAGAATTTTGAGTTCCTGGTGTGCTTTCTGGATTTCCTTTCAATACATCTCCATTACTCTGTACTGTCAGAGGCTGAAATGCTGGTAGAGGGGTCAACGCGGAAGATGGCTGAGCAGAAAGATGTTGAGGTCAAGAAGGATGATGGGTTAGAACCGCTCTTGAAGGTGGATGTGATAGTCCTGAGGATGATGTGGTAGAAGACATTGGAAATGTTTGTTTACGATGACTGCTAAAATTGATCAGGCACATTATGCAAATGCTCATGGGAAGGGGGACTCAATACTTGGTACAATGGCAAGATTTTAGACTAAGCCACAATGAATGGAAGACCAGGAAGGAGATGGAGGACACTGCAGTGTTGAACATTTGGGAAAATAGTAATGGAGTTTTGAGACAATATAATTTTTCAGGCCATGGGTGAGTGTAAGTATGTCGCTTACAAGCATAGTACAGGCATCAATAGAGAAGTACTTAAACAGGTAGGAAGGAAGGAAGTCTAATGGGGAAAGAGCAGGTGAGATGACATAGGAGGGAAAACCTTATTGTAGCAGAGCTTAAATAGGAGGATGGTCATGGACAGTAGTTTAGTTCTTTTAGAATCTACCTTGTTCGAGATACATTGTCAAGGATTTGGTGAGTTGGACAGATAGTGTTCACTTACACTTTTTTTTGTATAGGCATCAATAGAGAAGTACCTAAACAGGTAGGAAGGAAGTCTAATGGGGAAAGAGCAGGCAAGATGATGTAGGAGGGAAAACCTTATTGTAGCAGAGCTTAAATAGGAGGATGGTTGTAGACAGTAGTTCAGTTCTTTTGGAATCTACCTTGTTCCAGATACATTGTCAAGGATTCAGTGAGTTGGATGGATAGTGTTCACTTACAGCAGGTCTAGAGGGTTCAGTGTACTTGAACTTAGAAGCATCTTTGGTCTCTGGCAGTGGCATTTTGGATCCATTTTGTTGCTCCATAATAGGTCTGAGTGGACTAGACTGACTACCAGTGGAAGCAGGTGGTGCTTGTACTGACTTTCTCCTTTCAATAGAAAGCTTTTGCTTTTTGAGCAGAGTATCAGGATCAGGCAAGTAGGACTTTGTACCAGAACTAGTGGCATGCATCTCCCTTTTGCTTAAAGAAGCAATATTTTTCACCCTTAGTGTAGTAACCTTAGATGATTTGGGCCAAGAGCCAGACAGTACAAATTAATGGTCTAGTTGCACAAGTGGATTCCTTTTGGAAATCCAAAAATCATTCAATTTGTGCAATGAAGCCCCTCACAGTGGGCCCCACTCTAGATGATGAGATTTCTAAGTTGAAGCAGCTAGAATAGTGCTTAGGTGTAGAAATATAAAAAGTTGTGTGGGGCTAACCTTGACACTAGTTAAACACTTTAGCACAACCCAAGTGTATTTAGAATAAGTTTTTATTGACTCAATTCATTGTTAAAACTGATTGCTTCAACCAAAAATGGATTCAAATTCAAAAATTCACAACTTATTATAGACCCGAGATTTTGTCACAATATTAGCCTAGGTATCCCACCAAGCTGCATGTCAGACTCTGTCTGCTCAAACCCCTCCCAAACCCTCCCTCCCTTATTTATACCTACTCCTTCTACACAGACTAATTGCTATGTAGCACAAATATGGCATTGTTTCATGTTGTTGTTTTGCCCTGTAGTCATCCTCATATGAGAGTGATCTTGGCCATGCAATCGATTCTATCATTCATCAATCATTCATTCCATTACCCATCTTCTTCTTTCCCTTTCTGACCCTTTTTTCTGGTTTTTTTGGCTTTCCAGGACTATTGTTTTGGTAGTAGTGGGGGGCCAAGCCTGTTAATGGGGCTTTCAGAAGGATTGGTATGAGGTTTGTGGGTAGGTTACATGATTTCATAGTCAGGGGCCAAATAAGTGCCCCAGACATAATCTGTGGGCTAGCTAATTGGTTACCCGAGACAGCTAGCATTGATACCAGTCTCAGAACTTAGCTATCAATCATAATTCTGATTATAGTTGATAGCTTTGCTTCTGCAGCTGCTGATAAACTTGGATTGCTGTCATCATCATTGTTGTTGGGTTTTATTGGTATTTTTGCCAAGGTAGATTCTTGGTCTACTATTTTTGACCTTTGCTTCCAGTTTTTAGCTTTTTCATAGGACTTGAAAACATGTATTTGAGTTGTTGAATATGTGTTTTTACTTCTACATCTGCCTGTCCATAGGCAGACAGCATATCACTGACAATCACTATTGGAATCCCTCACTACCCAATTAATATCTCATTAGATAAAGACAGGGAGGATAAGGAGGATGAGAGTCAGTCATAGTCGTGAGGCAAGCAAACATTTGATGCATGGGAACCATGAGAGGTCCTAAGAATTATTTGTGCCCTGGAGCTTTCAACTTCTGCTGCACAAGACAAAGCCTTGTGAACATATATAGTGGCAATGGACATGTTTTCTGAATCCTGCTTTCTTAGGCCCACTCATTGTTTCTGAGAAAAAAAATGCAAAAGTGATTTTCTTAAGATATATTCAAAAGAAACAGATTGACAATTTTCAAAGAAACACATAAAGATACATGAAGTGTTTTTCTTGAATCAAAGGTGATAAACATGATTGGTATTAATAATATGTTTGTCAAGGGAAAAAATCAAAGAAAAAGATCTTATTTGCTCAAGATACACTTGAGAAATGAAAATCATTTTATTTGACTATTTCTGAATTTATCTAATAATTTTCAGTTGAGAAAAACATGTTAGAAATTATATGACATGTTTCTAATTGATGTTTCTCAAGAAACTTACATACCTGAAGTGAATAAACCTCTAGGTGAGTATGAGCTTGACTGTCTCCGTTACGCGACGCAACATAGATTCATTATGAACAATAAGCCTCTAGAACACGTTGAGCTTTGCTTATGCTTGCAGCTTAAGTTTGTCTCCGTTCGCTGCCCATTAGGTCGATTATCAATTGATCAAAGTATCAGCTCCGGGTGTCTAATGAAAGATGGAAGGAAACCAACCCCGTACTCAAGAAAGACAAATTTGCTAGAGATAGACTCCTTTATTGTCATAAAGAGTGAGTGCTAACTTTCCTTGAGACTTGACGGTGAGCTGCCCAAGACAATCCTCCTCGTTCTGCCATAAGTCTCCTATGAGGGAATTGGCTAATTAGGAAGTCTCAGGTTTAACGTTTAACTTATGATCAATTTATAAAATGGGACTTTTGTAGGAATAAGGTCAGAGTACCAAGGACCTGCTACCCTGGTGGTAGAGCTGCGATTCTATGCACTCATGTATGCCACTGTACATCCTTTCTCATGCCGTCCAGGTTGTACGACTTCACGAGTAAACGACTGACGACTCTCATGGCTTCTTGCTTGATTATTCTTGATTGCGCATCAACTTGTACCGCAGTATGTATTGCCGCGGTATCTCGTTGGATCCTGATCCGATCCACTTCTTAAGTATAGATAAAGTTTCGAGAATGGGGTCAAGCCATCAATGCGGATTGAAGGTTCCCATCCAACCGTTTTCTACCTCTACCTCCCTTGCAATGTACTCTCAACCAATTTTTCCACAAGAGATTTTCGATCTCGTCCTTGACGCAATTCCCTATGTCTCCGAGGCTGATAACTTTTGGGAGCACCGCAAGACAGCGCCTGCGCTGCTGAACTGTAGCCTTGTGTGCTCTTCTTTGCGAAGCAAAGCACAAAAGCGACTGTTTCACGACGTTTCTATCTATTTTCCCAATTCCGAATACAACAGCTCTCGCCGCCCGAACTTGCTGAACCAAGTCCTGATGTCCAACGAAGGACTTCGTAGCTTCGTGATCAAGCTTCGCATCATCATAGAACCGACCATCCCCAAGTCCTACGCCTCTTTCCCCTCTCTACCAAACCTGACCCATCTCAACATGACAGGAGATAATTTGCAGGAGGCTCTGGACTGGACTTGGATGCTCAGCTCAGATTGGGAGACGTGCAAGCGTG
The DNA here is from genome assembly GCA_017580835.1 of Termitomyces bulborhizus. Lineage (NCBI taxonomy): Eukaryota > Fungi > Basidiomycota > Agaricomycetes > Agaricales > Lyophyllaceae > Termitomyces > Termitomyces bulborhizus. Next base: position 13,271 of record JAGDQM010042189.1, on the reverse strand, counting down.
ATATCTTCAAAATGATGCACGTACCCACTCTTCGTTCACTGAAGATCCAAAACATTTTTGAGTTTCCCGTTGATGTTCTTTTGACTTGTGGCCAGGTTCAGGAACTTCATGTTGATTCGAATTGTTCTGTTACGTTGGATGGTAATCTGAATACAATCGACAACGATCTCTTCCCAATGGTTCCAATACAACAGGGTCACCTAGAGAGTTTGGATTTCTTCGGCTGCACATTTCCTCTTCTTGTTCGGGCCTTGAGGTCCAATCCATCTCCTCCCTTGTCCATCGCTCGACTTCGACGACTCAAGCTTAGCGTTTTCGACGAAGAAACTGAAGGAGCTGTTCGAGAGGTCCTCAGATTAGCCGCTGGATTTCTCAAGCATCTGGAAATCTGTTTCGAGCCCTGTTCGTCTCATTCTCTCTTCTTTAGTATCGATAAATTGATAAAATACCTACTCCAGCTTTTGAAATGTGTTGGGAAACTTTGAATCTTCCCGATCCTAGCATCCTGCGGCATCTTACGTTCTATATTATGGACTGGGAAGACGAGAGTAATATGATCTCGTTCCTTGAAGAAATACCAGAAGCCAACAACCTTGCTAGCATCATCATATATGTCTATTACGATGACGCAGGAGCCTCATGGCAGCGGCTTGACGAGTTTCTGGTTAGGATGCGCAATGGGGCTCATTTTGAATGTCTGGAGATACGAGTAGGACATGATTGGAAGGATAAGGACCTTGAGGGTGATCTTCCAACACTACTGCCACGTTTCGCGTCATCTGGTCAGCTCGTTGTGACACGTCTTCCCAGGCGTACGAATCCGGTGACTGTATTTGGGATTGGCCAGGTCGATCAATGGTAGTTGTCACTAACTCGTTTCTCGTCAGATCTCTTTTGACCAATGTTCCTTTGCCTGTTCCAGCCTGAACAGCGACCAATTGCCAGCCAGTGGACTCACTGGTATTAGAATGGTTCTAAGTGTTGATTGCGAACAGGCTGCCTGGCAGATTGGAAGTTGATGAAAAGGACCATGAGGCTTCTAAAGCTTGAGGGTTTACCCGAATTATGACTCGAAACTTGGGAATATATTAAGGGCGACTTTTCAAACACTTCTTGGAGTGGTTGCCGGGGACACATTGTGATCTCGTAAACTTCTTCGGCGTCGCTCCTGGAGATCCTTCTCGACTATTTTGTACATTTTCAGAATTACTTGAGGGTTTGCTCAACAAACCCAAGATGGTTTTCTCCGCCCAGTGTTTCTATAACACATTTGTCAAAAAATGCCGTTGTGATTGGAAAGTCTATATATATCTTCCAATTTCGTTGAGGATGCGCTGCTTCAATGCCCCATCATTGATTTACCCCTCCAGGGGCCATCCTGGATGATGTTCAATATTAATACCTCCTTTTGGGCACAAGCAAAAGAGAATCCCTTGGACACACCCGGAATTGAACCGGGGACCGCCCGCATACACAAGGTGCTAAGCGGGCGTGATAACCAACTACACCATGTGCCCTTATAGAAAAATATCCTTGTAGCATTGTCAGTACGCAGCAATCAGGAGCTGCTGTTGTTTCAGTTTGGAATTGAGTTTGTAATTATTGTCCTTTCTTCCATGTCACTTTACATGTCTGTTGCTGTGGCATACGAGTCTCCCGAAAAAAGTTTTGAGGTGTATCCTATTTTTCCTTATCCCATTGAGATTTCTTACCCTTCTCACCAGGAGCTTCGCATTGACGACTACATCAACGCATTCAGTGCCACTGGCCGCCGTCCTCCTCCCTGTCCTCAGATCCCGCAAGACTCTGTCTCTCGCGCTCGTGCAGGCCTCCCACCGCTCTTTGAGCCTCTTCCAGATTCTAAGCTAACTGATAACACTACTAGTATCTCCTCCCCTTCTACGACACGCGATCCTTCTACTCTCCCTGCAGCACAAGAGTTTGCCACAACTATATTAGAAGGCGAATCCTTCCAGACACTCTCTTCCATGCCACTTTACCAGTTTTATAGCCTTGAAGTCTGTATCCCTTATTTGCACTCACGAAACACGAATCATGACAGAAAGATAGGAGCTCCGAATATACGCCTATATACGAGGCAACAAAGTTTCTCCAACCCCGATTATCATGGCTCCTTTTGTCATCGCATCCGTCACCCCCACCACTTATACGCCTCCTGACCCTACGAACAACTCCGTCTTATCATTTACCGAACAAATGATTACCATCACCACACAGCCCCGATACTCTGGCCATAGTCTCGAGGTGAGCCCTTCTATCTACTCATACCTCTCATCTTGCCTTAAAACTGTCTACAACAGGAGCTTCGCGTCGCCTTCTTGCAAGCAGGTCGCGAACTTACATCCACCGAGATCACTGCCCGCTCCCCAGTCCCGCCACAAAGCGCATCTGGCTCTTCTTCACACCCTTTTTCTTTTTCAGCCGCCATACGTCGTTATTGATCACGATCTGGACTTGTTTTGGAGGCATAAGTATTTCGGGTAGGTTCTATGACATGGTTTACTGCTGTGCCCAGGCGTTCTCGGGAACATCATGATGTTAACGACGTCTCGGTTTTCTTGTCATTATTTCCATTTGTCTCAACTGAAGCATCCTGCAGTCGGTAAGACACTTAGCACAGACAATATTTATGGATATATATACCTTGCTGACGAATGGCTCTTCGCCATCCGTCGTACATCTGTATCATAATTCCCCCGCTATCGCTGCTCTCCTTATCCTCAATGCAATTCCTGTTATGCTCACCGTATTGGAATAAACTAGTCGTTTGCTCGAGACCAGCATTCCTTATGCAGAGCATCTCTGCACTCTCTTTAACATTCTGGAGGGACGAGGTTTCAAAAACCAAGTGGAGAAGCAGCTCCCACCTTGGTATCAGAAAGTACAGCTAATTTTGCACAATGGAAAGTTAGCTCGGAAACTGAACATGGTGTGGCATCAGCATGGTAAGAGCCAATTCACAGACTGGGCTGAGATGATAGTAGTGGATCTGGCATGAGATTAGTAGTGAATTTGGCATGAGAACCTGCAATGGGTTTGCATTGTGGTTATTATTAACAATGTTGTGAGGGCCATTGGGAGCACAGTGATTGGACAAATCAATGTTATGCAGATGATAAGCCTCCTCATACAAAAAAAATGAACGGAAAACAGCTCGAAGCCATTCCTCATGCAAGATAAATCGGATATCATCGGTGATTGAACAGAGGAGTCACATGGATCCTCGTCATGTACCCAAATGGAACGATTTTGGTTGTACAAGCAGTCAGGGGGTTGAGAATGCTACGTCTACTAAAGAAAAATTCGAGGTGGTAATCAATACAAGGGTGTGACCTGACAGGGTTCGGCTTCCAGCCTGATGAAGCCCGTTAAGCAAGTGAGAGCATCAGACCCAATTTCGAGTCGTGACAGAGGATTTACCGGTTCAGTGATTGTCGAAGAAGATAAGCCTTATAAAGGGAGGGTTCCCGTCCATCAGTGGCCAATGTTTTCACATTGGAGAAATAACCGCGCCATGGTTGTTGAACTTCAGACTTCTTAACATATTGGTGATCGATGTGGAACTCTTTTGCGACCAATAATGCCTAACATCAATTGTTGTTAGTCTAGGGTCAAGGGTTTCTCTCGGTATAGCTTCATTGTGATTTCCACTGATGAGGGTTTGGCTTCCTAGCGTTGTGCCGTCCCTTCGTTACGTTCCTTCCGTGACCAGCCCCTGCTCAACAAGGTTTCCTTCGCCAATTGGCTTCCTAGGGGGGCCCGGTTGTTTGCGCCAGGCACGGGCCCTCGATGATCTGGGCTTCCCCTATTTGCTGATGACGCGAACCCCTGATTCACGTTATTGTACGTGGCTCTCCACTCATCACGCGATGTGCGTATCGTCTACATCTTCATGTCCCATCTCTGTTCCTCTTACGAGCGAAAACAATATTTCCGTGGTTCCAAGTTTTCATTCGTCTTCTGAACGAGCTCTAGCATTGGTCCCAGACCATGAATCTGGATCTTGCTCTGTTTTCCCCCGTTCAAATAGGGGCGGCATCCTTTTCCGAGGGCAGATAAACGTGGAAATCAAGAGATCAATTCAATTTAAACCATATTGTGTGGAGCTATCCTTTTCCTGTGTTCGCTATGACTATTACATATCAAAAAGACATGGAGGCTTAGCGAGCCTGAGAACAGAAACCTGCCCCAGCCTTACGATCCATCTCAACACCCAGTACTTCGGCGCTCGAATTAAATTGCCGGGAAAGGCATGACTATGATAAGCGTAACAGAGTATCTTAAGAATCTTGATGTCAGATGTCAATATGTGGCGTCTTCTCAATAGAGTCGTAACAGTTGTTCTGATTAGGTTTTAACAGCTCATATTCAATAGACGGGCCGAAAGGTTTAGACTTCATTCTCGTGGCCTTCTAGCTGTGGCTAGCATGTGCAATCGTTTCTGTGCGGCCCCATCGGTCTGTTGATGTATCGATCTCTACAAGTTTGCTGCTTTCCCCCTTGGGACTGCTTAAATAGCCGAAAGCACTAACGCGAGTTCTCCGCTGTCCTTCATGGCGAACATTCTCCTTGATACTTCTGTCTTTTTGTTCATAGTTGCTCTCTATCTTTACCGCAAGCAGCATATGAATGGCGAACGCTTACCCCTCCCACCCGGTCCTAAGAAGCTTCCAATCATAGGCAACCTTCTTGACATACCGAAAACATTCCAATGGGTGACCTATCATAAGTGGTGCAAGGAACTGGGTCCCTATTCCATGGCCTTCCTGAAAATGTAAAAACTGACCTGTCACTCTTTAAGCCTCTGACATTATTCATCTTGATATTATGGGCACATCCATCATCGTCCTGGACAATATAAAGATAACCACGGATCTATTCGAGACAAGGTCTTCGATTTATTCTGGCAGGTAATTCTCTGTCTGCGTTTCTCCGCACAAAATTTGGGAAAGCTATTTAACAGAGTGAGGATGCCGATGATCAATGAATTGATGGGCTGGAGTTTCCACTTGGGTTGGATGCCATATGGTGAGTTCACTGATTCTGATTCAATGTCAATTCCAATTCTGGTATTAGGTGATCATTGGTCAGCCCCGATTTCTATTCAGTACTTTCTTGAGGGAAATATTTTCTGTAAGGCGTCAGCATCGACGATTACTACACCAAGAATTCAATGCCACTGCTGCCATGCGCTTCCGCCCCTGTGAAACGAAGGCTACTCACGGTCTTCTCCGTGATCTACTAGAATCACCGGAAGACCTCGATGGACATCTTCGACAGTCTGTGGATCGATCTACCTTTGTATAACATATCTGATATTTTCTTCAGGATGGCGGGTGATACCATCTTAAGAGCAACGTATGGACTCGAGATACAGCCCAAGGATGATCCTTACATAAAGACGGCGGCCCAGGCCACTCACACCCTCTTCGCCGCCGCTGTTCCAGGGGCCTTCCTTGTCGATTTTTTACCTTTCCTCAAATATATACCTGATTGGATGCCTTTCGCCGACTTCAAGAGGAAAGCGAAAATGTGGCGCAAGCTAGCATCAGATATGGTTGATTTGCCGTATAATGCGGCCAAGCGGAACATCGTGAATTTAGGTCATCCATAGCTGTGATTGTTTTTGCTCATGAACCGCAGGGAAATGGAGCTGCTATCCCGTCTTTCATGTTAAGGCGCCTGCAGAATATGGATGAATCGCGTGATATCGAAGTGCAGGAATCTATCATAAAATCTACAGCCGGAGCAATGTACACAGGTGAGCTTGATGCATTATTTTCAGTGTAACTCATCTCTAATCATCCATCTTAATGCAGCTGGTTCAGATACAGTGAGTCTGAGCTAAGTTCACGTTTATGCTGACTCACCAAGAGTCCAAACAGACGGTGTCGGCCATCTCATCTTGTATTCTTGGCCTGCTAGAAAACCCCGCAGTAGTCAGAAATGCTCATGAGGAGCTTGATCGAGTCGTTGGTACCAACCAGCTACCGACTTTTGATGACGAAGTTTCATTGCCCTATATCACTGCGATAACAAAAGAAACGTTGAGATGGAGGGACATCACCCCATTCGGTATGGACAGAAATATTTTGACCTACATTCTTTCTGTTGAACAGCTCTTGCACACAGCTGTACCACACCTCCTTGATGCCGATGATGAATATATGGGGTACAGGCTTCCAAAGGGCTCTATGGTTATCGCCAATGCATGGTAAGTCCAAAATTAGGATTTTGTACTCCCAATCAGTAAAGTTAGCGACTTTAATTTCACATAGGGCCATGCTACACGATGAGAAGGTCTATCCCAACCCATTTGAATTTAATCCAGATCGATTCATCAAAAACGGCATGCTAAATCCTGCTGTAAAAGACCCGATGCATGCGGCATTTGGATTTGGTCGACGGTATTGTCAAGCTTCCTTGTATGTCGTTATCACAGCTAAAGCCATTTGTAGGGTATGCCCTGGACGTCACATGGCATTTTCCGCTATTTGGATCTCCATTGCTTCCATCCTTAGTGTTTTCAACATCACAAAAGCGCAGGACGAGAACGGAAACATCATAGAACCTTCTCATGAATATACATCCTCCCTAGTCTGGTCAGTTCTCCTCCATTTATGTTGATATGCTAAAATCTGACCTTCTCAAAAAGTTCGCCTTTGCCTTTCAAGTGTTCTATTACACCACGGTCAAAACAAGCAGAAGCTTTGATCAAAGCAACAATTAACGAAGAAAACTAGTTTAAAGTTTTCTTTACGTGCAAACAATCGACTGAAGTTAGCTAGTCCATCTGCCACTTATGCCTGTCACATACCTATGCACCACTTCGGAATAGTGGACTCTGATTAAGTAACGAGCTTTATTTTTTATGACAAAGTGACTTGTTTAACAAAATTCATTATTGCGTGCACGTGTTGAACTAACGTAAGGAAATGACCTACGAGGAGTATGGAGCATCTGGTGATATAGGTAAACAAAAAGATGCACCTTCAGTCAATGAAATAGGATTGACGATTGTCCTAAATTTAGTGATCTGCCGGCTCGGGTCTGGCTTGAAAGCTCCTGCTTGGGCCCGACTTTGACATCAGCAAAATCGGAAATTTCTGGTATTCCCCGATCGAATTCCACGGCCCGATACACAAATATAATGCCTGACCAGGTACGATAAGGGAATATCTATCGATAATCAGTAGTGTTGCCGCCGAGTCAAGCCGAGCCGAGTTGAACTCTGTCCAAACTCGGCACATATTCAGTTCTCCACTACCGACGACCCGACCTTCTGTCGATCATGGATTTCCCCGACTCATCACTGCTGATTTCCTCGCTGGCATGCATCCCTGCCAACACCATCAGACATATTTCATCAAGACAACAGTCTCCTGCCTCCATACATGAATGGCTTCCATGACAGGGACCTTGTCCACCTCTGAATTATTCCCATGGCCAAGGATCTTGTCCACCCTTGGTTACTTGGAAAGAGCTGGAATCCGCTCTGAATCACTGCAACATGGTCATGTGCCAGAGTAAGTCTCAGCCAGGATAGGAAAAGAAGGAGAAATGACAAAGAGTGAATTGTGATACAGAATCAGGTCACATATCAATAGTCCAACAACCCAGACTGGCATTGAGAGGAGTTGCAGATCATGGGGTGTTATGACATTCCATGTCCACAGAGCACAATAGGAACTTTACTGGTTACAAAATATCCTGAGCCTTAAAATCTATACTAACCCTAACCTACCTTTGATCCCCTTTGAGCATACTGCAATGTGACCCTGTAAGGGCAATCTTAGAGAGCTGTGGAACTCACACAGCTGGCAAAGAGATATCCAAAATGTATTAGCAGATAAACTACAGTGTACAGGGCTAGCTACTCACCTGGCAGAGGGATATCCAAAGAGAATAAGTCTGGGGAACCCCTATGCCAGGCTGTGAACACTTCTGGGGCTCCAGAAGCATGAGAATCAACTATACAGTACACAGAAGCCACTGAAAAAGAGTATGGGAATAAAAAGATGAAAACTTGAACATTGCCAGAGTGTGGGATTGGTAATGACAATTGGGTGACTCTGGACATGTCAGGTGGTCTAGAAGAGATTAGATGACTATGAGGGAATCTGGACATGTCAGGTGGTCTAGAAGAGATTAAATGACCATGAGGGAATCAGATGACCTTGGGAACAGGTCAGGTGATTAAAAATGTGGACACAATATATAACAGATAATGTATGAAACAGAAAGAAAGGGAAAAAGGAAGGGGAAAAAGGAAAGTGAATGTATAGGCTCAGGAAGGGATGTCCCCTTACACCATCCCCCCCCTAGACTGCAAAACCTCAGTGCATGCCATGCTGACTGAAAAGCACTGGTAACAGAGTGTACAGTCTCTAAACAAGCTTGGGGGTGTCTGGATGCCAGTCATAGAATTCCTTTGCCTGAATGGGGGCCCTAATGCCCTCTGCTAGCTCCCAGAAGGCATCCTCATACCCATAGCCCTTCCACTTAACTTGGTACTGGAGCTTGCAGCAAAAGATGAAACTGTCTAGGATTGCCTCAACCTTGTAATGCTCTTCATTGTCTACAATCACTAGCAGTGGTGGGGAGTCCATCCATTGCCCACAGGCTGGAGCTTGACCACATAGAAGACTGGATGAATACCACACATTGCACAGGGTAAGCACAGATGGTATGCCAAATGTCCCACTGCATGCTTGACCATGTATAGGCCCAGGAACTTATGAGAAAGTTTCTTGGATGGGCATGTGGTCTGGATGTCCTCAGCATCTAGGTAGACCTTATCTCTAGGAAGGTATTTGGGTGTAGGAGTCCAATGCTAGTTCTAGTACTAGGCCATGTCATCCTTGGCCTTGGCTAGGGCAGCTCTCACCATCTCCTTCATGCAATTCACAAACTCATTGACTGACTTGTTCTGAGAGGGGCATTGGCATGGCTCAAAACTTATACAAGGATTGTGTCTGGTGTCAAGTAAGAAGGAGTGGCCTGTATTGCAGAATGCACATGTTTGTTGTACTAGAACTCTGCATCTGGAAGTAGCTCATCCTAGTCATCTTGCTACTTGCTGCAGAAGATCCAGAGGTACTGTTCCAGCTCCTGGTTGACATGCTCTGTCTGACCATCTGACTGGGGATGAAGTGTGGTGGGGGCCTGGAGTTTGATTCCTAACAGTTGGTATAGTTCCCTGGTGAATTCTGCAACAAGCTGGGTGCTCCAATCTGATACAAAGGCATTGGAGAGGCTATGAAGCTTCTAGATGTTCTTAAGGTATAGATTAGCAGCACCCATAGGTGGTAGTGGTGGGGATAAAGTGCGCTCTCTTCCCTATACTGTCCATGACAACTATGACGGCATCATAGCCATACATATCTGGTAGTTCTGAGATGAAGTCAACCAAGACCATGCTCCACCTGTCCTTAGGTATGAGAAGAGGGTGCAGCTTACCTACCAGTGCCTGACAGGAGGGCTTGGTCCTGAGGCACATGTTGCAGGTGCTGGTGTAGGCTCCAATATAGTGCAACATCTAGGGCCACCAGTAGTTATGTGATACTAGCTCTGGTGATGATGTCCAGAGTCATCTAGCTGCTGTGCAGGAACAAAATCCTAGAGAGGCAAATCAGCAGCTAATGGGTGGGGGTTGACTTGGGATGTAATGTGTGAGTGGTCCTGTTCAAGGTCCCAAAAACTTGGATAAAAGGTGTTGGGTGGTGATGTGAGATAACAATGCTAGCCAAAGTCGCTAGGGTCATTGCTAGACACTAGAAATGCTGTGAGATGCTAAAAACACTAAAGGTTGCTATGACAGAGCGACCACAATGAGCTTAGTTGTTGCAAACAACAATGACAAGAAGACAAAAGGACAAGACTTAGCAGATTGGACTAAGCTTGAGCTCAGAAACGTAGTGTGAGAGACAAAACTAGGGGAAAACTGGAGGGGATTCAATTGGGCAATGTAGTGTAGTACATGCAGTTTTTTATACTAAGTAGGTCGCTGCAATATCAAAATATTTGGTCCAAAAGAAGTGTCAAGAAAATGGGCGGTTGCAAAAAGAAGTATGTTAAAAATAAGTGAACAGGAGCAGGATAACGTCAAACCTTGCGTCTGCGTGGTCGATGGGGAAGGGAAATAGAAGGGAAGCTAAAAAGAAGTCATGGAAATACCCAATGCGGGGCCAAAAAAAAGCAAACTAATTGAAAAGTGGGTGCACGCACCAAAGAACTGTCAACAGCGGGTTGCTAGGCCATGGAAATAGCTCTATTGCATGGGAAGTGAGGAAGAAGTTGTGGTAATAGTTGGTGTGGAAGGAAAATGGAAGCAAAATTTTTGCAAGCATGTTATGCGGGCAGAAGAACTGTCAGAAAAATAGAATCAAAGGGTCGCTAGACCACGGGAAAATCACCATTGTGATTGCTAGCTTCAAGCAAGTAGAATAACCTATAATTGATGGTGGGCAATGGTGCGTGCTATTTTTAGTGCATTGTCAAAATCGTCAACTTCAGTGAATAGAGTGAATTGGGGCTTATCACCAGAGTCATCCAGCATCCAAGGTGTCCTGTAACCTTGGAGGCATGGTGTTGCTCCACAATTCATTACCTCAGCTCTGGGTTGTTTGGCATATAGATGCATCCTCAGAAGGTGAGGATTCCCTAGTACAGTTGTCACTCCTGACTATGAACAGAACAAGTCCCTATCTGTTGGCTCACCTTGAGTGCTGTTGCAGCCCTGGCCACCACATCCTTATGGAGTCTCTCCTAGTTGCTCTTCCATATGTCTGCTAGAATGGATACCTCCTCACCCTGGATCACCAAACCCCCAAGTGCTCAAATTGCAAATAGCTCTGGTTTGAGCAGGACAATATTGTCATTGTTGTCTGCTCCAGTCTTGTGGTCTGCCTAATGCAACAGTGCATCTAGCTTACCCATACTCCAACTTGGCTTGCAGTGAAGTGTGAAGTCAAAGTTGGCCAGGTAGATGTACCAATAGGCCTGTCATCAGTTGAGCTCTTGTGCAGTGTAGAAGTACTCTAGGTTCTTGTGATCTGTCCAAACTTCAAACTGATGACTAGCCCCTTCTAGGAAGTGGCACCACTCCTTAAAGGAATGGATAATTGCCAGCATCTCTTTGTTGTGGATCTCATAATTACATTCCACAGCATTGAGACTCTTGGATTAGAACACAATGGGGTGCCACTTCCCATCCTCCTTAGACTGCTAGGAGAGGACAGCTCCAGTTACAAAGTCTAAGCTATCTGCCTCCCTACAGAATGGAAGATTGTCATCAGGGGAGATAAGAACAAGTTGTGAGGTCACCACATGCTTCAAGGTCTTGAAGGCTATCTGCTGAGCATCCATCCACTGCCAAGGCCAGTCCCTTGAAGTCAGGTCAAAGAGGGGACAGGCATGATGTGAAAAGTCTTGGATAAACTAGTTAGTAAACTGCAGAAAGGATTTAACCTCCTTGTTCTGGAGTGCTGGCCAGTCTGCTACTCCAACCACCTTCATCTCTGCTGTTCCATACAAGATGATGAGTCCAAGATATACCACCAGGGTCTGTTTAAATTTATACTTCTCAGGTTTGAGATAGAGCTGGTGTTGGTGGAGATGTTCCAGAACCAAACATATGATGTAGTGGTGCTCCTCTAGAGTCTTTGTGAAAATGAGGATGTCATTGAGGTACACACACACCACTCCTTCTGTTATGAGGTCACAGAAGATGTTATTCATCATAGTTTGGAACATAGCAAGACTTGGTAAGGCTGAAGAATATGACCGGTGGCTTGAAAAACCCTTAGTTTGCTCGAAATGCTGCCTTCCACTTGTCTCCTTCCTTGATGTGCACATTGTTGTAGCCTCAGCAGACATCTAACTTAGTGAAGTACTGCACACCATGGAGGCTGTTGACAAGCTCAGGGATGAGGGGAAGGGGGTAGCAATTCTTGATAGTGAGGGCATTCAATGGTAATCTTGTACCAGACAAAGGGAGCTGTCCTTCTTCTTGATGAAGAAGATGGGGGAGGCTATTGGTGACTTGGAGGAGCGTATCCAACTTGACCCAAGATTCTCCTAGAGGAATGTATTGAGCTCATCCTGCTCTTTTAGCACAAGAGGTAGACCTTGCAGTTTGAGAGTTCTGCATCAGGAACTAACTTGATAGCATGATCCTATTGCTTGCACTCCAAAAGGGAGTCAAAAGAGGTCTTGGAGAATATGTCCTCAAAATTATGGAGGTAGTCTGACACCATTTCTTGAAAGGACTTTGGCTGCATGTTCTGGGTGAAGGCTTCTGCCAACCACTGCAATGTGGTCTGGCTAGTACAGATCTCTGCAGTAGCAGATGGTTGGGGTGGCAAGGCCACCAAAATCCAATCACCTTCCTCAATGACTTTGTCCAGAGTGTCAGTCAGGCTCTGAGACTCCCTAAAGACTGCTATCATTGGTCTGTTCTAGTTTGGGGTCTCCTCTCTGCCCTGGAGCATCTTTATGAGGGGCCTCCTTACAAGGGAATGCTAAGGGGAGAGGGTCTAACAGGTCTTAGTCAGGGTAGGGCAGGAGACCTCATTGACAGGCTCTGATGGGGGCTTGCTCACAAGCCTAGACATGCTGCTCCACTCTAGCTTTCTCTGTGCAAGTGGAGCAATGACATAGACATCAACTCATTTTGACTTCTCTGGTAGACCAGTTGATATCTGGATTATATAGGCACAACCAGGTATAACCTAGGATGATGTCCTGCTTCCTTAGGCTGGTAATAGCAAACACTGCCTACTCAACATGATTGTAATAGTGGAGGATACACTCTGTTATGTATTGGATAGAGCCAGCTTTATTGGAAGAACCATTGATATCGTATATAGGGATAGGTTGAGCAAGCAGCTGGGTAGTTAGTTGGTGCCACTCAACAAATATGGCATCCATGAAGAGTCCAGTGCCCTGCTATCCAAAAGAGCCTGAACTCACTATGTACACTGCATGTTAGTAGTCACTAGCTCTACCTCAAGAGAGAGGGAGGTAGCTGATGGGGTAGAGGTCACTGTGTATTGGCATAGAAGGTAACGCTCCCAGTTAGGGATATGTACTTGAAGAGGAGGAAGTGATTTGGTGGGGGTTAGAGGAAGAGGGGGTAGTATGTCTATGGAGGTCTCAACTGATTTGCATATAGTGTAAGGGGACACCCCTTCCTGAGCCCATACACTCCTTTCCCTTCCATACATTCATCTCCCTCTCTCTCTTTTCCC
>JAGDQM010042188.1:0-17514 GCA_017580835.1 Termitomyces bulborhizus | reverse complement strand
TTCCTTCTCCATCGATGAGTGCAGAATTTCAATTAAGGTAGATACTTCCAGTGGCGCCAAGAACAAAAATAGATCAACGGCAAGTTCCGGACAGCTTCAAAGCTTAAGCGCCGCCACCCACCTCAGAATCGTTTTCTTACATCGCGAATGAGGTGCTATCACCTATGTGCGATGCGTAGGCCAAGGTCGCTAACCCCGTGGATCAGCCTGACAGGAACCCATGTTTACTGAATTCCCCGCCTGTCAATCCCTCGTACCAATCAATCACATGTTGACCATCGATCAGCAGACCAGTGATTGCATGATCTGGTTCTCAACAGATCCAAGCACTGTAACGATTGGTTCACTGGGGGCGCCTTCCTGGCCAAAGACATTGACATGACATTCCATTTTCCGAAGACATCGGAGAAGAATTGTGAGTGATTTTTGCAAAGCTGTAAACGCCTGTATGCCCTCTGATTGGCTGCTTTTACAGACCCTGCCCAGCCAAATATTCCTGCGAAGCATTCGAGCCCATCACCATAAGATCGCTTCCCAGTAATGCGGCACCGTGGAAATAACAGTACACACTAAACTCGGGAGAGGACGGTCCGTACAACTCGCTCCTCACATTGTCGAAGTAATCGCCAAGATTTTCGGTCCGGAAATTTCTGGTAAATGCACGCACGTACGTCTTGGTACGTCCCGTCCTGAACAACGGCATCTGGCATCGGTGGGCGATTATCATCCCTACGCATATGATTGCGGTTTTCTGTCGCGTCCGACAGCGAAACAAATGCCTTTAGTTCTTGTATCAGCCATGTGATAGTTTTTATTTGACATACCTCCTCTTGGTCCGCTCCAGACTCACCTTAACAACAAGAGACATCTCGGGATGACTTCGCACAACCTGGCAGGGATCAGCCGATGAATGTGTTTGAGTTCTTGACTTCCTCTTTCGTATCTTCTAAGGCGAGCATTGGCCAAGCTTTTCTGTGTCTTCCACGCTCGTGAAGGCTTTCAGATTGACCAGTTCTCACCTTCTATCATGGCTACATTGGGAAAACTGAGATAGAACGGGACACTCCAATTCGAACTGGGTGCAGTAGCACGGCATTGTCTTTCTACCCTGAGAAAAAAAGTGCCACTGCCCGTGCCCGCTTTCGGCTTGGAGTAAGTGCTCACTGAGGCCAATATTCCATCTGATTGCATATTTTCCTTTGGAGCTCACGCCCGATCTTATCATTCTCAAAGGTCTATGCAAGTATATCCTTGTATTGCTTTGTTACTTCCGTGATCTGTTTTCACTGATAGTTCCTTCTTTACATCGAAGCGCGTTGTCTCCAAAACGTCTCTATCACATCCCTTGCAGATGATCTTCGTCGGCCTGCCGATACGGGCTTTGAGTTGTATCAGTTACGTATCGTCACTCGTGTTCGCTGATGATATGTTATACGAATAGCGCACCACAGAGAAACTGACTAGGTAATCCACGATGTCCCTCTGGTCATAGCATTCTTGTCATTCAGTCTACATCGGAGCTCAGCTGATGAAAACGCCATCTTGTGGCTATTTTCCATGTACCCTGTACTATAAACTCCGCCTCTGTTCAAGCTCAGGTGAGAATTATTCTCCCATTCTCCTATCTGATGCTGATGTTTGGTACGAGGTGGACGCGTCTTCTTTTCTCAGGTACGTAAACAAGTATTGACCCCTGTCGTGTGGTAGGAATTGCAAGAGTCATGGAACGAAACAGTGATTATGTCGGACAGCGTCTTGTAGATAAGCAACCCAACAAGGACTTCGGGTGCCACTAACAAGTATTTTCCGCATGTAAGCATCGCCGAATATCGCTTCCGATGATGGGCAAATCATGGACACAGTACCAAGCATAAATAGCGTCCCTCTTTTCCAAGGCTATGTATCTTTTACGCAGCACATGGGCATGTGAGTTGACTTTCCAACTTGATTGTGTAATAAGAAGGATGAAGGAAGATTTCGCTCCAAATTCGAAGAAAGAGGTGATTTCAAAAAAAAAAATTCATGGGTATTTCTATGCTTCGATGTTGAAGATACCAATAATATCCATCAGTCTTTCCCCGGAAAACCAAGAAACAAAACTCTCATGTAAGACGATCGTGCTGGCTATGTTGCCACTATGGATCGAGTCGTGTATGTATGACCATTCACATATGTACGTATCATATGTATATCGACGCCTAAACCAAGCCAATAACTTATCCTTCAGGACTTCTGGAAGCTGTTACCTCATCTATCCATTCTTTTAAGTTCAATCTTCCAACGCATACAACTCCAATAAACTGAGAATCCCTCCCCGGCCCGAAGTCGCCACACACCGATGCAGTCCGCTCCCAAGCCCAAGCTCCCACATCCTCCTTGAACTGCTTATCAAGCATCGTCAATCAGTCGCGCCCATCTACCTCTAGCCAATGCAGTCGCATGTTTCACTGGAGTATGACTGTAGATTGTGCTACAGTACTCCTCAGTGCCACAGCACACAGACTTGCTATGGTGGCTGAGAAACTTCGGCAACAACTACCATATTTGCTTCAGATGGGATGCCGAGACTCCGAGAAAAAGATGTACAGCTCGGATTTGATCTTCAGGCACCTTGAGATTCGCTCGAGTATTTGGTATGGTAGCAGTTGGGCCTGGGACGGTACCGCAAATAGTCAATCCAGATTAGTGTGATTATGGGCGGGCCAATTGCGGAGACCATGTGGCATGAGTGGCATGAGAGAACGAGATGAGTATGACAAGTTAGGACCCGGCCGAGAAGGAAGAGTCTTCTCTTCTCATTCGCTTTGGGTACGACCCTCCATTTTGAATCTCTTTATTCAGTGTGCACATGGGTCCTTGAGAGATTTCACGGTATCTGATTCTTGATGCCATTTATGAATGATAAGGCTTGCCGACTTTTGACTTGGTCGTCGATAGAGCTGCGCCGCCATTAACGCTGTTATTCTTGTACACGAAGTTACTAGAGTCATTTGCTAAGCTTTTTAGTGTGGAGGTCAGCCTTGATGAGACACAATCCGCTACTCGGAATCTAGATCCGGATCAAGCCTCAGTAATGCGTCGGAATACCCGTCACCAACGAAAGATGCATCATGGCGCGAGCGACGCGAGAAAACATCTTCACGATCTATATATAATATAGATATAGTGGTACTCGAAAATGGCGTTCAAAGTCAAAGCTTGTTGAAACGGTAATCGATCAAAGCGGTACCGCTGGCTCGGGACATCGGTCGGTCAAGGAAACAGATTTGCGTCACCCAAACTCTCGGGACCCTGTGCAAGTCAGAATGATCGGGGATCAGTTTGTTCGTTACATAGGCCCTAGGTGATGGGTGGGTGCATTGAGAGATCCAGAGTTCCAATGGGTGGCCCTCGGAGCCTTTGATCGTCTGTGTAATCAGAATACGATCTGATTCGAGAATGTCGTCAGTAGGATGTCAAGCTAGTTAGGAAGACAGAAGAAATTTGGAGAGAAGATATTACTCACTGCGCATATAGAGCGTGAACGTAATGTCTTGTTGGTTGCTAGACGGCTGTGAATGTTACGGGCAGAACAGAAGCGCCGCGAATATGAGATGGACGACGCATGCACCGTACAATTTCTGTGTTGACTAAATAGATCATCATTGGACCGAGACAACATCTGGCATAAGACCGAGCTATGGTCTGCGGCAGCCGAAGAAGTGCAGAGTGCTCTGCGTCGTAGCTAGCAAAATCTGTACTAGGTGATCTTGCAGATGAAATATCGAGAAACCAAGATTCCGAGCAAGATCAGAAGTTCAGAGTGTGAGAGATACGGAACCATACCAGTGGACCAGTTGCAAAAATCGTGATAATATATATGTTCTGGACCGTACGTATGCCAAGCACCTGTAGAGATGATGATACAGATATAGGTTCTTCAGATGTGAGCATGAGTGAGGAAGAGCCATTGATGCAGGGCTTGCGAGGGGGACTGTCGGGGGACGCCAACTTGAATCAATGAGTAGAGCTAGTACCTAAGCGTTGGAATTGGCAAACCGATATCAAAATTTGCCATCGGGTCAAATTGTTTCTCGAGCCAAGAACCATACCTGCTGCCAGTGTTCAAGATAAGCATAAAGGACAGACAGGAGGGATAAGAAGGCCTGAAAAAGAGAAAAGAAAACATAAATAAGACCTGGAAACTTCCGGGCGCTCGGGCTCGGGCACGACCGACGACTTATGCTTAAGGAAGTCCTTACCTATCGGTGCCTTATGAGAACCCCCACCGACGCAGAATCGTTCGCACCGCGTTAATTTTGGTTCCAATTTTTTGCTTCTCGTTGGCCTGTTTTGAATAATGTGACATTCTGATACTCCGGATATGAAAGTGTGACAGCATTCGTGGGGACATTCTCAGATACCTGCCGAGACCCTTTCTAATCGGTCCTCTATTTCTTTCTTTCTTCCGTACACTTGTGTGATTGACTTTATTTCTTCCCCTAATTGTCGGTATTCATATGAGTTGTTTAGCATTATCACCGCGTTATTCCTCCCACTCTTAGCCCTTTAGACACTTGGGCAGCTGCAACAAGGTTTGGCATGGGTATCACGACATTTGTCACATCGGCTTCGGTTTTGGATACCAAAATCCTCAAAGCCATCTCGATCGTTATCACGATCACTTCTTGCTTGTACAACCTATTTTACACTATCTTCACACTAGTGAGAGACTACAGCAATTGTCTACTATTTGCACATTGTCGAGAGATGATGAGTCCGTATTCGTTATCAAGTATCACAGCTGATAATAACCATCACGGGAACTGCCGTATTAAAGGCTTCCATGAATCATTCACTTATATGTTTCTATTCCTTTCTTCAAACTCAAGCTACAACAGAATGTTGGCTAATTATCTGCAGAGGTTCGAGATGAGGGAAGTTCTACCGAGTCGGAACTCTACTGTGGTTCATGCGGACTCGGAATTCAGAAGTATTGTCTATTTCAGTTCTGAATTTCTACTGCAAAGTTAGTACTTGTTGGAGTCGTTTCCATATCCATGCCACGGATAAATATAAGTATGAGGACAGATAGACTTTACACCTTGATTGTCTCTCACAGTTTTTTGTGTATAACTTTGAAGAATCCTCCTTTGGCGCGATGCATAGCTTACCCGAACGCATTGGTGTATACACCTGTGTGTGCACGGACTGGACATGATCGTTAAAATGGAAATAGGGAAGAGTTGCGTCTGTGGCTTGTGAATAGATGCCCGAATGGACCCGTCTGATCGCGTCATCGTAAGGTGAAAGGAATCAAATACAAGCCTGTAAGACGAAATAAGGATGGAAAGATGTGACGGGAGGCATAAAAACAAGGAAATTTTTGGATCCGCGATGAGAGAGCGGAGGGCGGAGGGCGGAGGGCGGAGGAACTGCCGGGTTAGATAATATATATATTCGGATGAATTTATGACGAGTATGGGGCTGCGGTGTATCATGTCTTACCCTTTCTGCAGACTATATGACGGTCCCACTACTCAGCAGTCGAGAAAGACGGTCAAGGAATTTTCATCCAAGTTGTTGGAGAGAGGGACGTAAAGTGAATCAATCACACAACCTAAACAGCGTCGGGGCGGGGGGATACGTAACGACTCAAAGGAGAATACTGAGCCTGTGTGAAGTTTTAACGTTGGTATGTGCAGCAAGTTTTTTTTTTGCGGAGAGTGATCGAGATCGTTGTAAGGGCAAGCGGTGCCGCAATGGGGGAATTGAAAGAACCCCGGTTTTTTTGGGACAAAAAAAATGAACCAGTTGGGTAGAAGTGAACATGTGGAATCAGATCGGATTGAATTCTCAGGAGATCTAATCGACAACTGGGAGCGAGCAAGGGCTTTGTTTAAAAAGTGAGTATGGAAAAAGAATTGAAGGACTGCGATGGCAGGAACTTTTGCTTACTATGCATCTCCGACTGATACGCTTCCTCCTTATTACCAGCACGACCACGAAATGCAACCGCCGCCGCCGCCGTCCCCGTCGATTCCCATAGATCCAGCGTTGACCCTCTATCCGCCCTATTACTCTCATTTTCAGCCCCAGCATCATCTTGCTCTCCCAAACTATTCTTCTCCGTCTTCTGCCGGCTCTGACACTCTCGGCACTCCTCCCACAGAACACATTCCTATTTTCAAGCGCCCTCCGTCTGTCGTCTCTGCCAACGACCACACCACCCGCAAGAAGCCCCGCAAGGACGATGACCACGATGAGCCCAAGCCCAAGCCCACCCGCGGCTCACGGTAGGCGTCTAAATATTTTCATTCGCTTAGCTTAATCAACTCTATGTGTGTGTAGGGCCTGCACGGTCTGTCGCCGTCTCAAGATGAAGTGCGTTGGCGCTGAGCAGGGCGGGCCCTGCAAGCGCTGCACAGCTGGCAACCACGAATGCATTTTTGAAGAATCCAACCGCGGCAAACGCACCTCCAAGTCTGTCTATCCCAATGCTTTTTTTTTCCCCGATTTTTAATTTCCCCATTAGGAAACACGAGCTCCTCACCCGCTCCCTTCGCAAAATGGAGCGCGCACTCGACACCGTCCTCCGCTCCGTCGGCAACCCCGGCATCGAATCCGCCATGGTCTCCCGTTCGCCGTCTCCCTCTGCACAGGCAGCAGGCACTTCTGCCCTTCTCGCCGCCTCCCCATCGCCGCCTCCTCAATCACAACAACCATCTTATCAGTCTCAGGATCCCACAGGCAGTCCAAAGCTCCATTCTCTCCCTGATAATGCCCTCAACCCCCTTGGTCTCCTTGCTGAAGCTAGTCTGGCCAATCGCAGAGCACATAATCCAAAAAAGAGCCCTTTGCAGGCTAGGACTTCACTCGATGGCGCAGAAAAGCCACAAATGGGCGTCGCCAGTGACAACTATTTCAAGCCAGGTCCTATGACCATCTTGCCACTCAGGCGGCTCTATATTGAGCGTCAAATCCAGCCAGAGATGTTGAGTTTTGTAAGTACAGAGGATGTAGTTGCCTTGTTTGACATGTACGTTTTCCATTGTGCCATATTCTTTCCTTGCTCATACCATCGTCTCCAGATTCTTTGACTACATCGCCGTATGTATCGTATCAATCAAGGTCCTTCAACGACTAACATGTACGCACACACACAGATGCACTGCAATCTCCTTGACCGCTCTTTCCATACTCCCTCCCTCGTTTGTTCTCGCTCCCCCTTTCTCCTCACAACCAGTACGTTCTCTGTCCAACTCTTTCTCTGCTCACACTCACACTCCTCAGTATGCTCCATCGCCTCCAAGTACTACACTTCCAAGCCCGAACTCCACCCCCGCCTAACCGAGCTCGCCAAAAAAATGGCATTCAGCGTCCCAGCACAAGGCTACAAGTCTCTCGAGATTGTCCAAGCGTACTTGCTATTGGTCCTTTGGGGCTGCGGCGCGGTAGAGAGGTACGAGCAGGACAAGACATGGTTATTACTCGGGATGGCCATCAGGTGCGTTCATTTCATTATGGCCACCGTGATCATTATCGTGCTCAACACACTCACCGCAGGATGGCCACTGATTTGAATTTGCATCGCAAAACGACAATGACGAGCATCGACTCGGAGGAAGGGCGCGCGCGCGATTTGGAGGTGCATAATAGAGAAAGGACTTGGATCATGTGTTTTTGCCTCGATAGGAGCTTGAGTGCGCAGATGGGAAAGCCGCATTCGGTTCAGGAGGAGTGAGTGCTTTGCTTGTTCTTCATCGGTTTCTGGGCGTTTAACTGATTTTCCTTGTAGCGCCATCATACGCAATGCAACGCAGTGGTGCTCATCACCCATCGCTTCGCCTTCCGATTCGTCGATATCTGCTTATGCCGTAAGTCGACATTCGAATCCTATGTTCATCTGTTTTCTCGTTTTGGGAAACCGCGCGTGGGATTTTCTTCCTGCGTTCACTCTGTCGCTCATGCACCGCCCCAACAGGAACTCCAACGTATACTTTCGCGATGTCTCGACTTTTTGTACTCGGGAATGGACACGCCGTCGGGACTGCAGATCCATTCAGATTATATGCTCATTATCAAGAGTTTCGAAGCTCATCTACTCACATGGAAAGATAACTGGATCGTGCACCGGAATTGGAATGGTGAGTAATATTCAAAGAAAAAAAATTGAAACTTGCCCAACGCCGCTACAGCTATGAATCATGAAATGGCCGAATACAAGAAAGTCATTGCGCAGTTTTATTACAACTATTCGGTCCTTGTTATCAACTCGTTCGGGCTTCAGAATGCATTGGAGAGATCCCCGGTTGATCTAGGACACTTTTTTGCCCAATGTCATTCGTCGGCGACGGCGTGTGCGCTGCTCGTGCGCGACCATCTAGGCCCGAAAGAGTACTTGAAGTATGCACCCGATACGCATTGTGTCATGACTTCGTATGCGCTTTTGACTTTGCTCAAAGTGAGTTTTTTTTTTTTTTGGGTCTTTACTTGTCAATCAATCATATCATATATCTAGCTCGTCCGTCCGGAATTTCATCCCTTTTTGGATGACGAACATCGTACGCTTTCACTCGTGGCGGACGTCGCCAATACCCTAGAGAACTCTGCTGCCAATCTACAGCATACCCCCGCGCTATACGCCCATTTCCTCCGTGCCCTCATCAACGCCAGATGCAGCAATGGCGGCGGTGGCGGTGGCGCTTCCAACGCTACAGAAAGCGGCGGTCCGAGTGTCGTCGAAGGGCAAGGCGTCGATGGCCAGGTGTTCCAGGCCCAACAACAACAACAACGGCGACAGCAACAGCAACAACAGCAACCCGATGCCTCTTCTTCCACTACCCCGGCGGACCTCGTGGGCACCACGAGTCCGACTACGGCGAATGCGGTTGCGAACGCGCTGTATAGTGTTTTTGGCACGGAGCCGGGGTATAGTCTCAATCCGTTCGGATTTGAGAGCGAGATGGGGCCTGTGGCGGATATGTCGACGTTCCCGCCTACGATGGCGCCTGATCTGCCCGAGGAAAGTATAGGCTCTTTGATGACGATGGATCACATACTGGGCAGTGGGTTCTGGGATAGCGTTATTGTACCTGGTGCGTATCTTCTGTCTCTCTGTCTCCCTCTGTCTTAGTCCTGAGACTTACTTGTCATTGAATGAATGTAGGGTATAATAGTATGGATGGGCTTACGGGCGGGTTCTTGTTTGGTGCGGGCGGGAGTGGGCTTATCACGCCGCGCTTTGGGATGTCGCCGACGCAGTCTGGTGCGAATACGCCTGCGCAGAGGAAAGGGCAGGATTTGACACAGTCGAGTATTAATGCGGCGTTTAGGCATAAGCAGATGCAGATGCAGGGTCCTAGCGTCAAGGTTGACGAGTCGTAAGGAAGAGGTGGAGGAGGAGGAGGATGGTGTTCCGTGTAGTGTTATATCCCTGCCCCGCCCTGTTTTCTATTCCCACCCCATCTCCCGTCTTTCCTGCTTGTTCTTTTTGCTGTGTCGATTTTCTTTTGCTTTTCTTTTGTCTCGTGCCCGATGCTCGACGCTCGGTGGATCCCACGTTGGATATGTATGTGCTTCATTTAACTTTGACCTCGACCTCCTATTTACTTTTCTCGGTCGTATACTACTATCATCATTTTCATCATCCTTGATTTTTTCTTTTCTTTCTCTTTTCTTTCTTCTGTTGTTTATGACCGCCCAAGGACCATGCTCATTATATCTTGTAGTCATTTCTTCTCCTTTATGACCCATCACATCTGCGGAAAAAATAAAAATTTGTATTTATATCATGGAAAATATAGTTAGTTTTGGGTTGGCATCGTTTTGTCATTCCGGCGGACCGCTGCTACCGTGTTGTGTGAACTGGTGAGCTGATCCTAGAGAATACATAACTCACTGTAGCGTCGAATTCGCCGAGCTGACCTGATGGATGGCCCATCATGTATCTATGTCAGTCGTCTTGTTTCCCCGGGCCGCCCTCGCTCGATCCGGGTTTGTAACTTCTTTTGACATAGGAGTCAACCAACCAACCAACCAGCCCCATGATATCCCCTGCTGACCGTGGAGATGACAACTGCTTACTTATCTCCTAACGCAGCTTGTGATACTCCTTGTGTGGGCCATGCCAAGACCCTTATATTGAACTTCTTCGCTTCTATCTATCTATCTTTCTATCTCTCTATCAGTGCTTCTGTGCTTGGTTTTTCCTGACTTTCGACATGATGGTATTGCCGCTTGCTGTATTGACATAACAACACTTGTTTGTGATTTCTCTCTCAAACTTGCAGGATTTTCGGGCGCTTGTTTTCGTTTCCTTGCTTGTCCAACTAACGGCAGTGACCCCAGGAACTATGTACTACTTTACAGGGTGATTTAGTACCATTTCTCGTTTCTTAATGAAGGATATGAATGGTCCAGGGACCATGGGGATTGTTATGACCCATTATGGCAAGGTAATACCCGGCGAAGTTCCACTGACACCTGGCGCTTGCACGCCCTCCAACAATCGACCATTGAAATTCCCAGTAGTTTATATAATCTTTGAGGTCCCATGACGCCCCTTACGTCCTTCAGACCAGACTACATATGTTATATAACATCCATTGCGCCGAATTTCTGGGCGGTGGAGAGTTCAATGTTGAGTGCCGCCCCTCACGATTCGGACTTGGCGTCCGATCCCTCGCGCGAGCTCTCCGTCCATGATAATCAATTAGAAGCTGTTTTTTTGAACCGTTTGATTTTCTCAAGAGGTGCCACTGCCTGATGTTATAGATCGCATTCTGCAGTTACGTATCATCTGTACAGCATATGTATGATAATGTATGGGCTTGTGCTTCTGAAATCTCAATTCGGAACCAACTAAAGGACTTTGCTTCTCCGGCGTCAATTCAATGTCGTAACAACTCGAACAGATGGCGATAATATGGTTACATGTCAGAGTTTCTCCTCTCTCTATTCAGTTATATGGAGACATAGACTTCTCCCACCTTACTCTCTACATTGAAAGCTGATCAGAACGAACTGTCAAGAAAGCTTGTTGTCATTGGGACCCCAGAATCAGACGCAGCGCCAGCACTTGCTGCGGAGCCCTGGAACTGGAACATGGACTTCTTGTTTCTGCGGTTCTCCTTTCAAAGCGCTTGAGAGTCGCATTTTGGAATGGATTGAACGCATGGGCGCTACTTATATACAGAAGTACTTGAGTGATCCATTGGAGCATCATATTCCTCTTATCCTCTGATTAGAAAAATTGTCAAGGGGCAACTTCGGGGTCGGAAGGAATGTATCACCAAAGCTTGAGTACAGATCTCAGCCACTTAGAGCAAGCATGTTCGAAGGGTCATGAGACCTATGTATTCAGGACGTGATTGGTCTGCGCATTGACATGATACAATCGAGTATCATGGGAACGTGTTCTAGTCGTTTGGTGAGCACAAGGAAAGAAGTGTTCCTGCATCGAGCTGTTCAAAATTCGAAGTTACAGAGTTATTTTGAAAGTTGCGTATCTGAGGATGTATACCAGCCTACGTTCCATTGAAATTGTGCAGCAGTTCAGAACAGAAAGTCAGAACAGAAAGTCATGATCAGAATAGAAGACGCACTGACAGGACCCTCCGGTACATTCGTATATCAATCAAGAAACGATCTCATCGGCAGGAAATAGCAGGTGTATCATCGAGGAGGATCATTCGGGGATGACTGGATGTATATTGTGACGGGCCTTGACTCGTTCTTCATACGCGATTATGTTAGTCGTCGAAATCAAACGCACCGTCGACCCCTACGTCCATTATTGCCGCCATTGTCCAACCCCCCCTCGCTTACTTCACACATATCACAATGGTCACGCTGCGGCCCTTTCCATTGTCATTACACTGTATATCGATACCCTGGCTGCCTATTACAGGCAGTAGCAAGGTAGCAATATGTATTTATTCTACCAAAATACACTTAAGTCCTACAAAAGCTGAAAAGTGTAAGCCAAGGACATACCTTGAGTAAAAAGACACCAACGAGCCACATAACGATGATGAACACAGCCAATCCGAGGTTGCAGGCAGTAAAGAACGATTCTCAGCCATGATCTGAATCATGGCTGATGTCCGAGTTCCGAAACTGGCGGCCAGTGTCAGCCGGTCGAGGAGTCGAACCATCTCAGGACGCCGCCAACGAGCCAGCGCTTGTCATGGACACAGGAAACTTCAAGGAAACTTGTACAATTGACAAACACGTGCTATTCTTCACTTGGTGAAACATATGGATAGAAACTAACTAATGGAGCCATGGTCCAACACTCTAGCATTCTCACTAGCCAGAAGGACGCACATTGTTTCCAGAACGCCATGAATACGGCTGTAAATAGTTACATAGACTTCAACATATTACTGGCAACAATTGTGTCTCCCCATCCATGAAGGACTGGACCATCCTTCCAATAGTCAGCTCCTGATCTTACCAAATAGACGACCAACTCACTGATACCCTATACAAATACAAAGTACAAACTCTGAGCCATCCAGGTCGACCAAACTTCGTGTTGAAAGTGCGGCCCAGCAATGAAAGGTATGAGCACCCTCCAAAACTTGTCATTTGTCCCGCTGATCTTTTCCCACTCATTTTGTCTCTGCATTGCTACGTACTCGAACCACCGAGGATAATATCCAGACCATGTCCAGTCAATAATCCAAAGACGACCATCCTCCCCCAGGATCATATTCCGCAGGTTGAGATCGTGATGCGTCAGTACGAGTGCTTCTGAGTCATCGAACTTCTCCATCCTCAAGGGATCGTCCAACGGTATGTTTTTCCGGTCTGATGTCATTTTGTGACACTTGTTGAAGAATTGCGCAAGCTCTGCATACGATGCAAATGGGCCGCGTTCAGGTCTGACTTGACCAAAAAGAGGTGATCGGCAGAGTCGAGGCCCATTATCACTGACAGGGCCTGGGGGTGTCGCGCTTGGAGCTTCCAAGTGACGGAGCTGACGAAGGTACCGATGCAGAGTCCAGGCAATACCGATTTTTTGCCAAGTTGAAAGTGTAGGCCATGCCTGAGCCAGTGTTCGACCCGGAATGTAGTCCATAACAATTAAAAATTCGTCCCTTGTTGTAATGACGCGGTGGACACGGGGAACAGGGATGGTTGATTTTGCAAACAGTAGGTTGAGTGCATTCACTTCCGGCGCATCGTCAAAGTCCCTCTCTGATATAAAACTTGCCTTAGCGACGGTCTTGGGTGCCACGCGCCTCACATGAGATTCTCCGCCTACCGGAGGGGCATTCATAAATTTCGCCACTATCTCTTTGTCGCTGAGGTGTTCGACATCAGATGACTGCAGAGACATGCAGCCTATGTGAGCATGGGCAGATATACATGTAGGGGTAAAGCAGCTCACGTCTATACTCCTTCGTGGTCTTCTATCAGGCAAATAAGTTAATACTATGTCCAATGCATCTGCTATCACCCCGAGGAATGTGTAAACCAGCCATTTCAGATACATTGGTGTATAAGCCCAAGGAACAATTATTTCAAGTGATGATGAATGATCTCTTGTTTAACGCCGGCAAGCTACAATACAGAGCTAAGAGGCGGGCCAGAAGGCCAGTGTACAGTACCTTGTACAGGGTGTAGCGTTGTTTGTATCTATTTTTATGTAATTTTTATAGAGTAGAACTTTCCTTGCAGAGATTGTGGTGGCATGTATAGTAGCAGGTCACATTGCAGTATGCTCAAAGGCAGATCAAAGGTAGGTTAGGGTTAGTACAGATTTTAAGGCTCAGGGTATTTCGTAACCAGTGAGGTTCCTGTTGTGCTTTGCGGACGCGGAATGTCGTGACGCCCCGTGATGTGTGACTCCTCCAATGCCAGGTCTGTGTTGTCGGACTATTAGGATGTGGACAGTGTAATCAGGTCCGGCCTGATCTCGTGTCACGGTTCACCCTCGTCATTTCTCCTTCTTTTCCTATCCTGGCCGAGACTTACTCCGGCACGTGACCATGTTGCAGTGATTCAGAGCTGAGGTTCCGGCTCTTTCCGAGTAACCAAGGGTAGACAAGGTCCTTGGCCGTGGGGCCCGAATAATTCAGGGGTGGATGAGGTCCCTGTCACGGGAACCATTCACATACAGAGGCGGGAGACCGTTGTCTTGATGAAATGTGTCTGATGGTGTCGGGCAAGATGCATGCCAGGGGGGAAATCAGTAGTGATGAGTCAGGGAAATCTGTGATCGGCATAAGGTCAGGCCGTCGGTAGTGGAGAACTGAATATGTGCTGAAAGGGGAGTGGAATGTTTTGCACCTTGGGGGATTGAACTCTCGTTCGTGGTAAAACCATAAACCCCCCCATCAGTGTCTGCTGGGGTGCAATGGCAGACCGCACGATGAAGACCACTACTCCACCGCACCCCACAATTATTTCAAGTGATCGTCATGCGTGACCCCCTTTGGATGCTGCAAACAAGGTAAATCAACATTTTGACGTGGCAACAAGCAAGTGGATACTGAAGAATCATTCTTGGAAAAATAATGTAAAGAATTGATTTTAAAATTTTCTTTGGATATTTCTGTCAAAACCATAGAAAAAATATTGTAACCAAACTTAAGATTGTATTTCAATGATATTTGTAATACAATTCAAAAAGAAATAAGGGGGAAAAATTATAATATTCACTAATTTTTTGAGACAAATTATCATGGTTTATCGATTCTTTGAGAACAATCAATAAATATTATAATTTTTTTCTTTATTCCCCTTTGAATTGTTTTGCAAATACTCTCAATAATTTGATGATCTCATTGAAACTCCTCATGTGTGGCCACTCCCTCCATGTGCCATGCTACTAGGTCTCATTAAATTAGTTGGTTGGTCAGGGCTGATGCTCTTAGATTGAACAAGTGGAAGGTCCTGTCATTCCATGACAAACAGTCTTTGTGAGGTGGATAATGGCTCCTAACGATTCCTCAACTTCTATGCTCAGCGCAATGGATCAATTATTAAAACGACTATCGGTGTTTTGATTGAGATGAATTGTCTTTCATACCTTGTCATGGTACCCACTCTAAAACCAGAACTTCCTGCCTTCATCCACCTGCAGTGAGAAATCGTCTATCAAGCTGAGCGGTAATTACCCTAGTGAAGGGATTCAAATTTGAATGCTCTTTGGTTGCAATTGACAAGGGAGTTTGCTTGTCCTACTAAGAAGACCAACTTAAAAATAGTGAATGTCAACTGGACTCGGTTTCACTTGTCATAGACTTTGCAGGACCAAACTTAAATCCATCACCAACAGATGTACAAGAAGCAAGCATGCTAGCAAGTCTGGGTAGCCCGGCCTTGGAGTCAATTGACAACTCAAGAGTTGTGGTAAATTCAGCAACAGCAGAATTAAATTGAGCAAGACCACCATCGAGGATGTAATCTTTGGCTGATTTGGGCAATGTGATGGGGCCACTCTCAAACACTATTTAACTGCGAGCGCGGCTCCATGGACTCTTGTTGTCTCACACTGTGCTCGCAGGTAAGCCTCTATTCTTAATGGTCTACATTACTCAGTTTGTCTCACACTGCACTTGCAGCATCAGTAGCTTAGACACCCTACATCACGCATTGTTTCTGATCCCCTCCCACCATCCCTATTCATACTTACAGTATTTCATTCTACACCAGTTCACACACTCGTAGACAACTAGTCCCTCGTGTTAGCTTGAGCTTCGGCACCCCCCTCTCTCCCGGGAGAGGGATCCGATGCTCGAGAACTCTTCAGGACTCAAGAAATCACATTTCTTTCCCACAGCACACAGCCTCTCTCATCCACTCAACTTTCAGCCCGGTTCATTCCTCTCTCTTTCTTTCTCGCAACCAACAGCTTTGAATTAATTGTTTTATGGGTCTAACTGCAAGAACCACAATCGTTGTCAACCAATGTTATTGCCCATTGATCATATTTGTAACATATTTATTTACGTTCTGGAAACAGGTCCTGCTCCAGTCTCATTGGGAACCCAATAATACTGGTCATTTTCTTTGGCAAACTCAGCAACAGAATCAAATTGGGCCAGACTATCATCAGGGATGTAGCCCCTGGCTTGGAAAAGTTCAAGAAGTACTTGAACAAAGGTCCTGCAACCACTAATCTGAGGCCAGTTGACCACAAAATGATTCAGGCACTCTTCTATGATGAGGTCCTCTATGTCATGGACACAAATATTGACATAGGGGCAAAGATGAATCTGAAGAGGGGCTACACACAATGCGCTTGAGGCATAGTCTCTGTTTGTTAAGCTTGAAATGATTGAGGAAGGAAGAAGCAATATGAAAACTGGTTACATACTCAATTTGTATATAGGGATTCCCATCTTGGATGACCGCCATATAATAAATGGCTGAGTGTTCCTGGCCAAGGGTGGTCAAATAGAGGTCATGGAGGCGCCTAGAGGTTGATGAATGAGGGTGTTAAGGAGATGTGAAAAGGCACACCAATGAATCAATGGTCAATTAAATGCATCCCTCTGGTTGGGCATAGGCAATCCATCGACATGGAATCTGGTCAGATGGTAATGACGTGCATATCAAAAGCTTGTAGCAATGTTTATATCGTGAGGATACAAGGTACCCATGAACTTAGTGAGTGGTAGAAGATAAGGATCAGGGAATGAGGCAAATTTACTTATAAACAGATAGGGAACCATCAGTCCCATCTGACAGAAAATTCAAAACACCGCTATCCGTTTGTGAGAGCATGTCTGGAAGAGCATGAGGAATTTGTCATTATTTATTGAGTGTACTTGAGTATGCAAAAGCTCCACATGAGTTCGTCATCCCTCGCCCAATTATGGACCAGCACCTATTAGCTGTTCACATAGCCTGGTTCAGCGCTAGTCCTAGTCAAAAAGAATTTTGCCAGCAGGAATGGAGGACCAATTGATGTTGGTGGTAGGAATGGGTGGCAATAGCAAAGGTACTGTAGCGGCTCAGGTTTCCATGCTACAGAGTTTGAAAGACTGGCAGTTGCCAGAGCCAAGGTCCACTCTGAGTAATGGGTCACAAGGCTGTAATGGTAACATGAGACAGGTACTGTTGTCTGTCAGGATATGAAATTTTTTGCCATTTTTTTTTTGTAGCTCTGTCCTGTAGGTGCATGGCCTTCAAACCTCCAGGCCATCTAAAGTCACTTATGATCTAGTAGATAGTGAATTTTTTAGGGAAATTCATGCCATGTGAAAGATGTTGGCCCATGACTGAGTCAGAGGTACCAAAAATCTGGGAAGTGAAAGTGTTGTCACACCTTAGTCACAGGTCAAGTTCTGGCTCTGCTTGGAAGCCAACTAGCCAGATCTTCAAACAAGGCTCATTGTCAAATGTAATTGCTGTTTGGTGCATATATTATACAAAAAGGTATGGCTAAGGAAGATATGGGTCAAAAAGGTATGGCTAAGGAAGATATGGGTCAAAAAGGTATGGCTAAGGAAGATATGGGTCAGATTATTGGTATAAGCTATGTGAGGGTGTGATGTGGTGGTCAGAATACCATGG
>JAGDQM010042187.1:0-17614 GCA_017580835.1 Termitomyces bulborhizus | reverse complement strand
ATGTCCCCTTCGGGGTGACATACGAAAAAATTGGAACGATACAGAGAAGATTAGCATGGCCCCTGCACAAGGATGACACGCTTTCCCGGAGTGGTAGACCTACGGGTCTCAATATTTATTTTGGTCTCAATCTCCTTTACCTCCTTGTGCCGAACAACCCCTTGTAACGCTGTTCAGTTGGTGATCCCAACATGACTGATAAACTCTTTAATTTTGTGTCGCTTCCTCGCTTGCAACAACTCTAACCATGAACTGATGGTTATATGATACAATTCGAAATGTCTATTTGTGGTTGTGTAGTAGGAATGTGTTATATACAGGATACAATGCCGGTCCAATTATGTATTTCAATCCAGATAATCAAGTCTTAATCAATCCAGCTGGGGACCCGCCATCCTGACCTTTTCTTCAACGTCCTTCTCAT
The DNA here is from genome assembly GCA_017580835.1 of Termitomyces bulborhizus. Taxonomy (NCBI): domain Eukaryota; kingdom Fungi; phylum Basidiomycota; class Agaricomycetes; order Agaricales; family Lyophyllaceae; genus Termitomyces; species Termitomyces bulborhizus. The sequence continues at coordinate 17,190 of JAGDQM010042187.1, read as the reverse complement.
ACAAAGCAAACGCTCGTTGGAACATGACACCAAGTTTCCTGACCTCTTTCTTGAACGCGGCCTTGTCGGCCCAGGCCAGTTCGGGGTTGAGCAGTTCCCTAGGGACACCTTCAAGCGAGGTGGGTATCGAAAGGTTGAACGTGCCGAAAGTCTCAAATTCTGCCTTGGAGAGCTCGCCAGAGTGCACAGCGTCGACGATACGACGGGTATATTTGAGAGGGCAGCGCTTGCCTTGGCCGAACTTGCCACCAGTCCAGCCAGTGTTGATGAGCCAGCAGTCGACGTTGTGTTTGGCCATGCGTTCCGCCAACATCTCGGCATAGCGTCCAGGCTATCGATACCAAGATGATCAATCAGGAGGGTGTAGAAAAGTGGGATGTAAAGTCAACTTACGTGAAGGACAATGAACGGTGCGCTGTAGCAAGTCGAGAAGGTCGGAATAGGCTCCAAAACGCCATCCTCAGTACCCGGAGTTTTTCTTTGTAGAAGAGCATAAGTAGGTTTGGTAGTTAGAGGCAATCAAAGCCCTTACGAGGTGTATCCAGCAAGGAAATGATAGCTGGCTTGCTCCGGGGTGAGTTTAGCAACCGGGGGGAGAACACCAAAAGCGTCGCAAGTCAACATAATAATATTTGAAGGTTGCTTCTCGACGAGGCAGGGGATCTTGGCATTAGGAATATGCTCGATCGGGTAGGCGCAACGAGTGTTCTCGGTGATACTGACATCGTCATAGTCGGGGATGCGAGAAGAGGGGTTGTAGACGACGTTCTCCAGAATGCTGCCGAATCGGATCGCATTGTAGATATCGGGTTCCTTCTCAGCAGAAAGGTTGATGCACTTGGCGTAGCAACCACCCTCGATGTTGAAAACGCCGGTATCTGACCAGACATGCTCGTCGTCACCGATGAGGAGACGGTTGGGATCGGCGGAAAGCGTGGTTTTGCCCGTTCCCGAAAGACCGAAGAAGAGGGTAACATCGTTCTTCTCGATGCCGACGTTGGCAGAAGAATGGAGAGAAAGTTGACCGAACTTGATTGGCTGAAGGTAATGCTATAGGGAAGATGAGATATAAATATGGAGTGCTGTATTTAAAATTGGGTAATAGACATACCATAACAGAGAATACACCCTTCTTCATCTCACCGGCATATTCAGTGCCGAGGATGACCATCTCCATACGCTTGAAGTTAATTTCGACGGAGGTGGTGGAGCTCATACCCTTGGTGAAGCGATTGGCAGGGAACTGGCCAGCATTGTAGATGATGAAGTCAGGTTCGCCAAAGTCAGCGAGTTGCTCGGGTGTAGGGCGAATGAGCATGTTGTTCTGTAGATCATTGTGAGCGACTAAACACCATAAGAGGCAGATCAAAGTACCATAAATAACGCATGATATGCGCGAGCACAGATGACCCGAACTTTTATGCGGTAACGGGGATCCCACTAGTAAGGCAAAGTGATAGTTAGTACTTGAGACGGCAATAAAAGCGCATTTTGGCCTACTCCGGCATACCCGTCGAACACGTATACGTTTTCGCGGGTGTTGAGGTAGTCGATAGCACGCTCACGGTTGATTTCAAAAGTGTCTGAAAAGAAGGGGTGAGGGTTTTGAATTGTACAAGCTTAAGGATACATACGCTCATCCATCTTGATGTTGACGGAGCCCCACCAGATGTTGTCCTTGCTGGTCTCCTCAAAGACGATGCGCTTGTCTTTGGGGCTACGGCCAGTCTTCTTTCCAGAAAAGTTGATGAGGGCTCCGGAAGACGAGATGATGGCTCCTTCGTTGCGGATAGCATCTTCGTAAAGCTGTGCGGCTGGGGCGTTGCGCTTGAGATGAATTCGATCCATCTCAAAGCCTGCCTGAGAGAAATACTCGAGATCCTTGCCAATCACTGGGAGGAATGAGTTGGATTGAAGATGGTAGGGATGTGGAACATACAGGTACCAGATTGCTCGGTGTCGTGTGCCTGTGCGTAGTTCTTGTGGAGGATATGGGGAGTAACATAGGGGGTTTGGTGAGGGAGGACCATATTGGGCGGGGATAGAAAGATGGCGGTGCGGAAACGGAGAGAATTAAATAGGAGCGGGGATTGAGTCGATTTGGAGATGATCCGTCCCGTGACCTGCCGCCAGAGACTGAAGGGATTGAACGATCCCGGGCAGCGCATTCCTCAATCGACCGAGCTCATAGCCAATAATATTTTTTAAAAATCACAATTTCCCCGCCGGTTTCGCCCGTTCTCGAATCTCTGCCAATCACATGGCCGCTGATGCGACCCTACCTCCGTCGGAATCCCGCCCCGGTCTTTCTTCAATTTAATTTTCTAAAATGTTGACTTTACTACAATGGCCCAGCAGCTTCTCATCAAGCCACTAACTTCTCCTCACATCTCAAAGGTCCGCGCCCTTCATGTACGTACTCTATCCCATGTACGTACTCTACATTCATTTCTTCAATACCAGTTGTCACTTCTGCCCCTTAATTACCCCGCGTCCTTTTTCATCCAACTCACTCTCCATTCTGACCGCGTATGCTTGGTGGCCTACCACCCAGAACATCCCACTGACCCAGTCGCCTTTATTTCTGCATGTCTCCACGAGAATCCCCGTCTCTCAACCTCAAACGTCTCCCAACACACGCCCCATATCGAAATTCTCACCCTTGGAGTCCTGCCTCTCTATCAGCAGCAAGGCGTCGCTCGCCTACTTGTCCAGCAGGTCTATGACTATTTCCGCAAACACTCCACCCCATCGCGCCAATTGACCGACAGCTCCCTGATCCACACCAACGTCGCAACATCCAATCTACCTGCCCTGTCGTTCTATGAGCACATCGGTCTGAAAGTCACTTCGGGTATTATCCGCAACTTGTACAGAACTTGTACACATGGCTCCAGAGATGGCTATCTATTAGTTGGCAGACTTTCAGCATAGTTTAATCATTGTAACAATATCAAGAATTCCTTTGTTTGTACATTGTTGACACGCGCGCTTACTTCAACTCTTTCCATGGCTTCTCGTAAACAGTTCTTGAATCCACGCTCTCGCGTATTTCCCCCCTTCTATGCTTGTTACCTTTTAAAGTCAATTCAGACTCCTCTGTCCAAAGCGTATGCACTTTCTAGATTCCCATCGTCTTCATGATTCCAATTTTCTATATCACGCAGAACCTACATAGGAAGTACTCCGCATCCTCCTCGGCGCATAAGGTTTGACCTAAGCTAACAAACGCTACAAGTATATTTGACAAGACCAGACAGCATAATGGTGAAATCAAGCAAGGCGCATGGAAAACGCACTCTCGTCGGCCTTGGATCATGGCAATGATTGTCCACGGCTTTCCTTCAAGACTGGTATGCCTTCAGATCTCTCTTTATCATTGAAATATGCGTATCTTCTATACAGGCTGCACTTCAATTCGAGTGGGCATGGCAGCACCCACAAAAGTCAAGGCATCTTCGCAATTCCGACGGTTCCCCGTTGTATAATAAGCCAAAGCATCTCAAAGCGAACATTCAGTACGTATGTATGCCCGCTTCCACCTGAAAGCTGGTATATAATGCCGATCTGCAGACTAGTCTATCAAATGATTTCCACTCACCCATACAACACCTGGCCACTACATGTCAAACTCTTCTCAGACGAGGCAGTTGCAGCATGGACAGTAGCCTCTAGAGACTCACCGCCGATGCCTCAAGGCTTTACCTGTAGTATAGAACTCGAAGGCGTCGATGGAAAATCGGGAAAAATTGGTTCTGGGCGTCGGGAACCCATAAATGTCAAGGATGGTAAGTCTTCCAAGATCGATAATCACGAATGCATAACAATATTATTCCCAGAGCAATTCACCTCTTCATATTTGGCCAAAAACACTGCTCTACTAGCAAGAAACCGCCCGTTGCACTGTTTGGTATGTCAACAGGAACTCACAAACTACACGACCGTAAGTCTATCCAGAATGGAACAGACATTTTCTCATCATATCGGACAGGATACCCTCTCTACAGCACTCTGTCCCAACTCCTCTTGCACAGCAGTCTTCCACATCACATGTCTATCCGGAAAATTCCTCGCCTCCGACTCTTCATCAACAACTCTCATTCCTCGAGGCGGCGCATGTCCCTCCTGCAACGCCTATACCCTCTGGGGTGATATAATTCGTGGCTCTCATCGTCGTCTAGCGGGCAGAATACCAAACGAGATCGACGAGGAGGAGGAAGATCTGCCCAACCTCTCCGAAGACGCTTCTGATGATGACGAGCTCCATGCTGAATTACCCTCGCCGAGCACGAAAGCCTCGAAGCGGAAAACAAAGGCACCAGCCACCAAGACGCGGAAACCTCGCCAGAAAGCAAGAGAAATGGCCCTTTCCAGTGAATTTGACTTTGATAGTGACAGCGGCCCAACAGACAAAATGCCTCGAAAGCGTGGCCGTCCTCCCCGAGCAGCGTCAGCTGCTACTACTATTCCCTTGAGAAAGAAGGAAGCGCCGATGTCGTCTTCTAGGGTCCAACGTCCCATTTCCAGTGAAGGAGAACTTTTCGATTCTGATAGCGCCTCTCTGGATGAAGCCCCCCTGGAACACACCAAAACTAAAGCCAAACATGATGTTCCTGTGTTACCCCGGAAACGTGGACGACCACGAAAGGCTCCATCTATCGCAATTCCATCTCCGTCTGTCATACCGAAGCGACGTCCGAAGGGCTATCCAAGAGCAGCTGTTCATACCGTCGCATCCGATTCGAGTGGCGAATCGTTCGATTTCGATGCAATTGGTTCTGATTCCTCTGAGAATGATTCGATGATATCCTCACCAGGCCCATCGAATGGAGGCACCTCGCATGGCTTCCCTCACGGAAGGTTAGGTTCATCGAAGACAGCCCAGCCGAGTAGAGGACAGGGTGCCGATACATCCCACTTGAATCGAGTCATGTCATCCATGTCTATCTCATCTCCATCTCCAACTCATGAACAACACTATATCGAAGTATCGGATTGATTCAAGGGTACCATGTAAATATATTTTTCTCGTATAATATACAAATGTAAAGTGGATATAACTAGTGTGTCATATGGGAAATGAGTCTTTGGTGAATACTTTTTCCTAACTCGAAGACGTTTACTGCGTGACAAATCACGCCAACGTCAATTATAGCAACTTTGCCTGGCTGGACGCTACCAGAGGAGATGACATCCCGTACGGCATCTGTGAGGATTTCCTTGAATCGCGGGATGGGCTTGAGACCTAGCAGCATCTCTCCTGCACCAGTTTCAGTGGAGCTCCTAGAGCCCGATGGATCAAACAACGAGAATGATCCATCGAGGATCGCCACGCGTTGACCAGTCATCAGTCGGAAATCCAGAGCGTGTCTATCAGAGGTCTTCAGCAGATACGCCACGACAGAATGGTTGTTACAGACCTCTGATCGACGTTCAACAACCGATACCATCCTGCAGCCTTCGCAAACGTGTCCGCGCCCTGATTGTTTTGTATGCTTTCTTGTCGGATATCTTCCAGAACTCTGACAATCGGAAGTGTATCTCGTAACAGAGTTACTAGACGGTGGAGAGAAGGGGCGAGACGACCGTGACCATGTCGCAGGATGTTGCGCAAAAAAGGTTCTGCGTCATCGTGCGGGTTGAAGAATTCTTGATCCTTGTCTCGACAGTCTCCAGCGTCTGATTTCCCACAACGGGAGAATCTAAGGTCAAAATTACCACCCATAGGCGAGAGCTGATCCTGACAGGAAATAGACACAGTGTAGTCCTAACAATATGCAAATGTTGAATTCAAAAACCAAATTCCTCAAGACATCGACATACCTGAGCGTACGCGAATTCCACGGTTCGAAGATCAAAGGAGAGCAAACGGACATCACCCCAACTACTCTCCTTCGCCATTTGTGCAACTGAAAACGAAATTTCAACTTTCTGTGATTTTGAAATAGTGCAACATTGTCGTACCCTCTCGAGCTATTACAACCATCTTAGACACACGTGCCCACTCTTCTAGGAATTCATCCACACATGTGTTGACATTCTCAGAAAGGAATGAAACAACAGCTTGAGTTGTGTCGTAGATGATTCGTTTTGATGGTCTAATGACAGTGCTTGTACCTGCTGTCTTCCCCATGGGTTGTTGGACATATTTGAGCTTGACTGATGTGACAACCTATGCAATATATATATATCAATAGACATTCACAGAGAAAAGAACGGCAGACCTGAGCATTCTTCTCTGACCACCAATTTAACGGAATTACACGTATATTTGGCATAGCCGCTTCAGCAGCAGGTGCTCCGGACAATATGTCTTCTGATTGCACGCACAGCGCGGGTACAGAACGTGCAAGTGATGATTGAATATGAGCCAATTCCAAAGTCACAGGCGAACCACTGGTGGGATTCACGTGTGTGAAAGGGATGCCACGCAATTTGAATTGTCTCTCAACATTCATAAACGCGACTCGTGCACTAAGTGGCCAACCCTTTGAGCACAATTTTAATATGAAAGGGAATTGACGCACCAACAGTAGCTGTACAGCTCACGAAGAACTGGAGTCTCAATATTGAAACTAGGAACATTCCAATCAATATGAGTTAGGTACAATCAAGACCACTGCTTCATTCACCCGGAATCAACCTCTCCAGTTTCTGACTTGTTTGAAATGCTGATGTCACTATCCCGCTTCCTCTTACCGACACAGGTCTCTGAATGAGCAGTGATCACGATCTCTTCGCTGTGGATTCGGTCGAAATCGAGCCAGGCAATATCTTCCATGATCATGTCTGCATACATCGAGTCCGTTATAATCCTTGTAGTGATTAGAGCATATCGAAATCGTTCATCGGTAATGACTAAAACAAGATAATGGTCAGGGAAGTTGGATAGTTGAATATATAGCGTGCCACGAGTCGAAGGGCCCAGTTTCAGTATTTCTATCACAAGATATGTCAATCAAGATCTGGAACAACGAAATAGAAATATGCAAACCTTCCGGCTGGAAGTTCCGCCGACGGAAGCTCTGCAGGCCAAGGTATTTCACCTTTTGCTCCGCGAGATCTGTTATTGTCTTGAGAGGCTGGTGTCAACAACTTCATCTGTCGTTCAAATAAGTGCATACCATAAGCCTCAGACGTATCAAGGCTGCGATAAGATGTGTTGGGTTCTCGTTGAGTTGCTCTGAAAAGACGGTGAATCGCGGTCCACGTCCGGCCGCGGCAAGGTCACCCGTATCACGAAGATTAAGACGACCTGTTCTGGAATCGATGGTCATGATTACGACTTCGTCGGCACATAAATGTATCCTAAGTGCTTGAACGCCCTCTGTTAATAAATACACTCAGGACTTACAATCAAAGTATCTGACAAAATACTGACCGTCTTCTACAAGAGTGACAGCACATTTGGGGGAGAAGACGGTTCTTGTTGGGCCATTTTGCAGCTGATGTTGATAGATCTCAAGGATGGAGTGAGCATGTCTTTCAATCACGCCACGAAGAAGATTCTCAAAGTCGATATTGTCAGCGTCCTAGACAAACGTCAATAATAAATCATACCGCGAGAAAAACGCCGACGAACAACATGAAGCAGATGATTAGGCATGATGTTAGCAGGGATGTTCACTCCAAGGGCACCTTTGACAGGTTCCCAGAGGACTTGAAAATTTAAGCCTTCAACCTCGTCAGAGGGTATTCCAGTGCCTAACTTGGCTCGACGCTGTAGTCGAGCAAGAACTCTCCTTTTCGGTGATCGAGCTGGCCCTCGCCCTTCCTGTGGTGGACCAGGCGATTCGATGATCGATATCGTTACGGTCCCTCCAAGTGATGGGAGTTTGATGCGATTGTGGCGACCTGATGACGAGGGTTGTCGTCTGCAGATACAAATTTCATATTTATCAAGTAATTGAAGACTGGCATGTTCATATGGAGCTCACATCCAATAGGATACAGTCATGACTTTACGATTTCGGCTCATATCGATAGTCAAATAGTCGGCCCAACCTAGCGATCGCATCCGCTGCGCCTGGGAGAGTGCATGAGACGGCGAAAACACTAAAATGACCAGGAATTACCTGGTACCATAAAATTTCTAATTGATAAGACAGAGACATGATTTCTTGTGGAGAGCCTTTAGGAAGACCATGAATAATCACTCAACCGATGAAACGTACGAAGGAAATTGTAGACCCGGACAAGAGGAGTGTCCATGACGCCTGTCGGCAGTTGAGGTCTCGTTGGGACGTCGTTCTGAGCCTCTTCATGTAAAGGAAGGTGAAAAGCTAATCGTGCATCTGCCTCATCGGTAATATGTCGCCTCATGATACCTGTGGGTGTTCGGGGAAAATCTATGCAACTAATGAAGAATGATCAACAACGACATACAGAACTCACCTTGCAGGCCAGTGAGGTCTCCTCCTATGGTAATCAAGAACTCTACATGAACAAAAAACCATCCATCGTCTTTTTGTGCACCACGTAAACAAAGAGACACTTCAAACAATTTTGGAGCAGTAAAGTAGACTCGTCCATCAACTGAACGCTATAGTCAATCGTTAAGGCCTGGAATGAGAGAGAGAGCAAAGAACCTATGCGATATGACGACATTTCAATGGGGATAACCTCAGATACTCGCAATCGGTACCGAATAACATCTTCCATGTCTCGTAGCGTTTGGGTCACTTGCAAATCCGTCAAGGGAGTCACGGGGACCATAGATTTCTGTCTTTACGTCAATTCGACGGGACTTGTAGACAAATTCGTGAAAGTACAGACCGTGATACAAGTGGGGAGTCTGAGGTAGGAACCAGTCGTCAAAACATCTAAAGATGTCAAGAGATCATGATTTCTCAACCTGATTGTCTGTTGGCGTCAGAAATTTACTCGCCACGCAGATTGCGAAGTAATTGACCTCGCGGGGTCTAAGCTCTCTCTCGCATACTTTAGACCTTCCATTGTACCTTCAAACTGGTGATTTTGAGTCATGAGAAAAGCAGTGATATTCTGCGGTAGAATAATCAGTCCATGTCGAGCTAATTATCGTCATCAAAGATACCATGCACTTCTGAACGGTCTCTGCATCGCGTGTCCACTTCGTTACTGCATACAACTTCACCACCTGCTTCTTTGTTTTAACAACCCAGTCTGCCAATGTTCGTTTCCGTGCACTGTCAGACATGTTGGGCATACTGAAAAAAAATCAGGCCACCGAGATCGGTCCATTTGCCATTCGACACACGTTTCTGCCAGTTCTGCCAGTTCCGCATAGATTGCTTGCATAACTCGTGAAAGAAGATCTCCAAGTGGTATTTGACCATCCATTACAACAGGCAGCTCGCGTTCTAGCTCGTCCATGGTGGGTTCAGGAAGTCCGTGGTTCATGGAAAACGAGAAAGTGGTGTTGACTGAACTCGGACCTCCAACTTGACCATCTCGCTGCATGAAGGAAGTGTGGACGTAGCTCGGATTCAATTGCCGCGCTAAGAAGTTATTATGTACTGGAAATCTCGCCCTCGGATGATTGAGAATAACAAGGGAAAGTAGTGAATCCAATTGAAGTTCAGAAATGTTTACATCAATAGCATAGCCACCATGTGTGGTCAACGCATTTACCATTCATCAAAAGACTGAATAAACGGACCATTGCACGTATCATAGTCAGAGCCTGAAGTCTCTCTGTGTCAGGACGTATACAGATGGACTACCTAAGGACTCTCGGGTCTGCTGCAGTTTCTACTCTCGTTCAGAAATCTGGCCTGAATTTACCCTTCTCCCTCGGGCCAAAGGTCTCGTCTTTAGATGGCGTATGTAGTTTGTACGATGGCACAAAGCGGGTATGATCTGTCTCTACATTAATGACCTAATATCTCATGTTCATGTGTAGGATGACGGAAGTTCTGTGTCCATTTTTGAGTACGACTACAGTGACCAAACGAAGAAGACCAACAAGCAGTTCGCAATTAACGCACTTCGAAAGTTGAGATCCACTCGTCACCCGGATGTTCTCAGGTTTATGGACGCAGTGGAGACGGATACAGTTATTTATATTATGACGGAACGCGTACGACCTCTGCAAAGTGCTTTGCAATCGTGGTGTGGACAGAATGCTAGAGAAAGGGAGGATTGGTTATTTTGGGGTTTACATCGAATTTCTGTATGTTCATCCATGAACAGGTTTCCATAAATTGATCATTGCTAGGTTGCTTTGACCTTCGTAAACGATCCCTGCGCTTCTACACACGGCAAGATATGCATCAATTCGATTTTTATCTCGCCTTCTGGAGAATGGAAACTCGGTGGCTTTGAACTGTTCAGTAATCCAAAAGAGGATACTTCTATTCTATATGTGTGTTGCACGACATTCGCCCTGTATCACGCGATCTTGATAGGGCAACTCTAGACCTTAGGTGCGATATATCCCAACTCATCTGTTTGGGCAGCCCCCGAAGTCAAGAAAGAAGGCTGGTCTGTGCTAAAAGCGTTCGTGCGGAATATGAAACCTTCTGCATTATAGCTTAGTTATTCTTTTTGCAGGTATGAGCCCGCTGTTGCGGATGCATACGCGCTGGGTCTTCTTCTGCACGCAGTCTTCAACCCGGCTTTGGGACTCCCTGCGACAGCCCACCCTCCCCATCCTCCACCAACGGTTTCTTCTAGTGGTTCTATTCCACCGGTCGTGTTTGCCTCCTTCCAAAAGCTCTTGAACCCCAACCCAAAAGGACGACAGTCTCCGAAATCATTTCTCGAGATCGGAATGACGGACAATGGTTTTTTCGTCAAGAATCAACTCGTCAAAGTCTGCCTCGGGCTAGATAACTTTACATTGAGAAACGAAACCGAGAAGAGCACATTTATTCGGTGGGTAATCTTCTCGGATTCATGAACATGAGCTCAGATTTCTCACAAATTTTAGCGCTCTCAAAGAATCTTCGTCATCATTTCCGCCTGAATTTATGTCCAATCGTGTGCTACCGTCTCTCATAACAGCTTTAGAATATGGGGGCGCCTCGGCAGCGATGATTTTGCCTTTGATTCTCCGATTTGGAGCAATTTTATCTCCCGAGGAATACCCCTCCGTTATCATTGTGCCACTCGTAAAACTTTACGCGAGTCCGGATCGTGGAACTCGAATGGCATTGTTAGACCATTTACCAGAGTACGCGGAGAAACTGGATAAGAAAACCGTTAGCGAGAAAATTTTCCCTCATCTTGTATGATTATATTTTTCTCCACCGCCATAGTCTGATATGCTCTTAGTCTACTGGATTTGCGGACACAGTGGCCGTCATCCGCGAGGCTACGACAAAATCTATCATCCTTTTGGCTCCAAAGGTGGGTCATCGCCCGATGATCGATATTACTAATTCATCTCGCAGCCCAGTTGACTGATCGTATACTCAATAACGACCTTCTGCGCTTTCTTGCTAAAATGCAAGCGGATTCAGAACCATCGATACGAACCAACACATGCATCCTCATAGGTCGTCTCGGTCCCACTTTAGGCCATAATACAAAGAAGAAAGTATTGGTTCCTGCCTTTTCCCGCGCCCTCAGGGATACTTTCGTTCATGCCCGAGTTGCCGGACTCATGGCATTCATGGCTACCATCGATTGTTTTGACGTGGATGATATAGCCAATAAAGTTATCCCCAATATTGCTTTCACAATGATCGACAAGGAGAAGTACTTTTTCCCTGTAGATGATCATGATGTCTGTCTCGATAACAATTTTTCTACAGGTTAGTGAGGGATCAAGCCTTCAAAGCTATAGATCTCTTCGTTAAGAGGCTAGAGAATCATGCGGCCGCAATGGTAAGAGCGCTTTTTACTCTCTTCCTAGGATGAACCTCTCCGCAGCCTGATACCTCACAACCTGGTTCCGGGAGTTCTGCTGTCCTTCCAGAACAAACCACTCTTGTAACCACGGCGGCTGGGGCGGCAAGTTCTCTCGCAGGCTGGGCCATTTCTTCACTTGGCAAAAAGGTCCCTCCCCTTTTGTTCGAGTTCTAGAGGCTTTCGCTAATTTTGAAAAGCTTATCACCTCAGACCTCCAAACTACCATTGGAGTTGGTCCCAGCGCAGCATCATTGGTTGAAAAATCAGTTTCAGCACCACCACCCCTCGGAAATATCGGAATTAATCCTTCATCTACAGCCATGACAGATCCACAGACTGTATCTGCATCGGGAATGCCGTTCCCTTCTTCTTTATCCATCCCGCGAGCGAAAGGCATGCAACTCGGTATCAATAAGGTTCCTTCAAGTGCAACTGCTGCTATTCTTGCAGAGCAATGGGCGGACGACACCACTGAGTCTCTTCGGACAGAAAATCCATGGGGGAATGATGATCTGATTGACGTGAACGCTGATGAAGATGATTGGAGTAGGTATCCAGTACTCAATGCGAGACCGTTGTTCACTTATATTTCAGGCGCATTTGAAACAGCGCCAGCGGATCTGGCTCCGAAAGCAATCACTCCCTCTCGACTTCCTTTTGGTCTGAGTGAGAATGGAACACCTAATCAGCATTTGCTAGGGGGTAAGACACCTCCCAGTGGATGTCTCCCCACATCAACAACGAGGCCGACTTCTTGTGGTCGGAATGAGAATAGCGAGATTTCGAAACATTCGCCCTCACCCACGCCCACAACTCCCAGCTGTGCTGAAATGACAAAAGAAGAGAAGGCTGCCGAGATGGCACGGCGCAAGGAGGAACGGAAACAGGTCAATTTCCAACCCTTCTGTCACCATCTCATTATCCTGACTGATTTCAACGACCAGAGAATCGCTCTATTGAAGGAACAGAAGAAGGGTGCATTACGAGGATGATTGCTGAGTCGAAGTGTTGCTCGATGATTATGTTACCGCCGTGAACAAGCACATATTTAGGAACAAGCTGAAAATCTCCAGAAATACTTGGCAAATAATTATTCAAGCAGACATAAAAGGCTCACGCGTATAAATGCCACTGGGACATTGTCACTGCGTCCCTCACCAAGTTGGCATGGTCAAACGTGTCCACGATTGAGTCGTCGGATCATCGAGTATTAATATTATCTGACATTGAAGTGAGAAGACTAATTCAAATCAGCCGACTGGGAAACGGCGACCATTGCATTCTCGTCACATTTTGCGATTCTATACAACAGCTCCGGACAGTGTACAAGACGTGCGTCGTACCGATCATTGACATATACGTGCCCAGTTAAAAATTTCACATCGACAAAATGACAAAGATACAGAACGAGACCTTAAGACACAGGCAGGCACCTTCAAGATCACCGACCAAAGCACTCGAGGTGGACATGGTAGTCCCACCGATAGCGATCGCACTCGACATACTGGTCGAGGGCCATGCTAATAGACTCCATAGGCTGAAGACTACTCAACCAATAATAGAAATGGCGGAGTGCGGAGGCACGTAGGGAAAAAACTCCCCACCGCTGCCCTCCAGGAAGGCGTCTCGAAGCAGGAAGAAACTCAAAATGAGGCAACTGGCAAGGATTTAGGAACTAACCTACGCGCCCCACCAAAGGGAGCATGAAGGCCCGACAATCAACCCTCCATGGCGAAAGACGGCAAAAGACTATGGGGGAAGATTGATGATCACAGGAGCGCCACGCAATATCAAGAGAAGCGAGGCGGCAAAGGAACAAGTTCGAATGATAAGAGACATGAAGTCTGACGACTCCAAATTAATCATGTTAACCGATGGGTTAATGATGGAGGAAGGCACAAACAAGGAAATAAAGATCGTAGGATGGGGGGACCGTGGGCTTTCACAAAGGAAAATCTTCGCGGATAGAGGGGCCTAGATCATAGAGCGGAGGTATACGACGCGGAACTCACAGGAATAGCGCAGGCGGAAGAAGTCGCATTGTCGTGCAGACAAAAGAACAACGAGGCGAAGCACATATACATATTCGCCGACAACCCGGTGGCAATCACTGAAGCATACGAACCGAAACGAAAATCAGGACAGAAATATAGGTTAAGCCCGACATGCTTCTATCGACAAGTTCCTAAGCGAAAGCGCGGACCACCTGGTGAGCATCCAATGGTGTCCAGGGACCGAAGGTGTGGAGGAGAACAAAGAGCGGACGAGGAGGCCAAAGTGGATGCGGAAATGTGGGCGGAGGCTACGCCACAATCACGTACGCAGCAAGACGCTCGGAAGAGAGAACCCTCAGGAGATGGCGGAAGGAATGGAAACGCACCCCACAAACGGAGGCTTTGCACTGGCCAACCGATTCCGACCAAGGTGGAAACTGAGAGAACACGTCTCGGATACACCAAGGGAGGTGTATGGACGACTGGTGCAATGCAGAACTGGACACACATTCATTGGTGAGTATTACGCCAAATTTTTCCCTGACGAGCCAGAATGATTCCAAACGAGGGTATACGTCGGAATGCCCTAGAAATGAGGAGCAGAGGGGCATACTTCGAGAGGTAGATAAGGACCTGTCGGATGATGGGCACCAAGGAGGGATTCAAGGCACTCACGGAATTCGTCGAGAAGTCCGGCGCCTTCACAATAACAGGAACGAAAGGAACATCAAGAACACAGTCATCTATTGACAACCAGGAAAAGAGGAGGATGAGGAGGAGGAGTGGGAGCGGATGGAAAGGGAGTCGGGAGAGAGGCATGGGAGGATTAAGGAGGAGGAAGGGAATGTCGGGAACGATGTGGGCGGGGGAAGCGGAGAGGAGGAGGACTGAGACACAGAGAACACGCGCGGACATAGGAAATACGGAAGACAACGACAAAGGTGGGCACAGACCCACACATCACGGAAAGTCGAATACTCCCTCCCGCGTATAGAAGGATTCACAGGAAAATACTGATCTCACCCCATACGGACGAACTCAAGGCCCCAAGAACAATCCGACGTGTTGAGTATACTACGACGTGACTGCGCCAACTAACGCCGAGGGACATCTGCAAGAAAACATATACTGTACTTCACTACGAATACAAACGACACACAGGGCCAAATCCTCCCTCTTCCCCTCTTAGCTCACTAGAGTAGCTGGCCGCGGCGAATACATCTGTACCGCAGTATCCAAGGCCTATCCATACTCGAATAATGCTCATTATCGCGTCATTGAACGTGTTCCTCGTCTATATCTTGAGTAGCAGTTGTTTAAATTGAAAACTACACTCATTGCTCATCTCTTTTGAAGCATGGAACCCTGACTCACCCTTCAACCTGGTTCTCCCCTCAGTGCTGCAATATCTTGGGCACTTGTTGATTTAATACGCGTTTTTTGTCCCTTTGATGACCGGTTTCCGAGCGGAGCCAGAACTGTGACCTGGGTGTGATGGCAATTTCACTTCCCCGGATTTTTAGTACCTCTGACTCTGTCAGAGGCCAACATCCCTCACTTGGTATAAATTTATAACCATCTTTTAGATCATAAGTCAGTCTATCTTTCCCAGAGGCTATGCGCTTAGGGAACAGAATTACAGAAAAAAAAACTGGCTGAAAATTTCATCTCTCGACATACCATAGTAAGTGATAATTTCAAAACAGATTTTGTTATTAAATTATTCATTGCTGATGTCAATTTGTGGCTTAAGTATGAAGCAGAGCGAAAATCTGGGTGTACATAGGCTATCTGCTCAGATAAATCTCAGCATATCTGCAAGTCAGTCTACGGGCTCCAGTTGTGAACCTTGCGGCCATCTACTACTGATGTTACTGTGATACCTACCTCTGATATAACAAAATGCTTCAGCAGACCTAGTGCATCAAAACCGAGTGTTGACGACACGCATAACTCAGCAGCTTACAATGAAAATAAGTGTCGATTTATTTTCTAAGAAACCACAAGAGAAAGAAAGAAAAAGAAAAACCGTATTTTGTGATCGTCAGGGCGGTGGTGATGTAGAATACGGAATAGAGAGGATACAATTCTTAAACTGTGATTATGACTTTATAAACAACTTGAAGATGGGATGGGTCGATGCGATGCACAAGAAGGGCTAAAAGCACGAAGATACCGGTGTAGTTCATGCAGAGCCGCCAACCTCTGTTGGATTGAACACAATTGATTATGCGAGAGAGCGAGATGTAGGAGAGATGAGACGTACGCTCTACCATGACATCAATCGTGTCTAGAGAGAGGGGTCAGGAGGCAAAAGTGGCAAAGACAGGAGAGACGAACCGTTATCTTCCATGTCAAGGCTGGTGGGTGTATCGTCCTCGCTTATCCGGCTGCCATCATACAAGAACCTGAAACACAACAAATCAGTCGACTCCGGACGTAAAACGCGTCAAGAGAGGAAGCAAAAGTGTGCACACACGAAGCCTTATGGTTGAAAGAGACATCACACACCGAATACTGCTAACATCCTTCCCAACTTTGTTCGCATACGCGCCCTGGAGCTTGCTCAGCTTGGTACTACGCTTGATCTTGAAGAACACCTCCTCGCCCGTCGAGCTCACGACCTATTGACACAAACCAAATCAGAAAAATCATCTGAGAAGCTAGTTCGCACGCAAAACCCAAGGACCGATATCAGGAGCGCTACCCCAAAAATGCATGCGAGCAAAGAACCAAGCAGGAGACTGACTGACTGACCTTGATGTTGATCGTGCTATTTGCATCTTCAGACTTGACCTCCTCCTGCCTTGACTGCTGTGACACCTCATTGTCTGACATTATGCTTCTGCAAATGGTTCAATGGGACACTCCAGTTAGTACGAGACGGATGAACACTACAGAGCGCTAAAAGCGTCGAAAAGGCGAGGCTGCGACGCGCACAAAATGTGGTCAATTACAAAGACGGAAGGGCCGAAAGTCGTGATCTTAGGATTACGTAAGAGACTACCATAAAAGTATTTGTTGTCTACTGGGCTATCCTTTTTTTAGTAGTTCCATTGACTTCTAGGCTTGTCTACGTATTACTATGTTACTATGTTATCATATTGATATCTACATACGCACTATGATGATATCTGCCTACGCTATAAAATAATGGCTAAGGTCGCATATTGTTGCCCCGGGTCAGATCCCCAATAGATCATCACAAATTTGTTCACTTGATTTTTGATTGAAACAGATGTTTCCATATTTAGATAAATATTACGATGTCCGCTGCTGCGCCAGATGATGATGATGATGAATCATTTTTATTTATAGACCTATTTTAACGCGCAAATATTGCTTGGGTTATTGTGTCCTA
>JAGDQM010042185.1:0-17956 GCA_017580835.1 Termitomyces bulborhizus | reverse complement strand
AACATTTTAGATTGACCTGGGAGCTGCAATAAATGCTTCTCGAATATTCCCGGTACATTTAAACCTTCATCCCCGACCCCCCCCCCCCCCCCCCCCCCCCGACCAGCACATAAATCAACACAGTACCATCCGATATAGGACCCTCTGGTTATACATCGCTTTTTCAATACTTTACTTCGGACTTCTACAATTTCGATACATTACTTCGGACTTGTACAGGAAATTTCAATACAGGACTCCTAAATCACATACGGACCATTACGAACACTTCGCTACAGGACTCTTCTATCACATACGGACCATTACCACATATTTCAGTTTTTCGCGACTCTTCTCAAATATTCCAAACGCATATTACAAAATTAAAATAAAATAAAAAAACTTTCCCCGGATATTTCCTTATTTCTTGCTTTGACCCGAAAATTTTCCATGCAAATCGTTCCCCATGTGCTTCGCTCACCCTTAGGATTTAGTCGCACATGGCAAACAAAAAAGGTGAACTATACTGAATCGTGCTTGGGACAAGCTTGTAAGAGCCCTCCCGAGGCAATGCGACTCGCTTTTGCTAAACTCTCTGCTCGCATGAACTTTTTTTTTTTTTTTTTTGGAGTAGCGTTCACAGCCGAAGTGGCTAACGCCCTGGGCGCCTCCCTCCCACCCGCATGGCTGCACACCAGAGATTTAAATCTGGTTCCCGTCACCGGGGCAGCAGTAGTTAAATGCATTTACGCACAAGTGTGGGGCTAAAGGCCCGGCTGTATAGTATTAGCCTACTCCGGCTCTCGCAACCGGGCCCACTACCCACTAAAACCCCGCCCTGAGTTCTAACCTGTGGATTGGTCAACTGTGGTATTTCAATGGTGTCTGTGCCCTCCCACGTGCTTGTGACAAGGAGGATCTGAATGGCTTTCTTGCCTAATTTCTTGTTTGTCAATTTGAAGTCTAGTTCGGCCCTCTTAATGATGGTCCTGCTCCATCTACTGACTAATTATTGAGGTCAGAGAAAATTATGGGGGCTGAGTGCATCCTTAGTCTTCTGATAACCGTTCTCAGTAGTCCCACATTTTGGGTTCTTAGAAAACCCTTGTCCTCATTCTCCTGTAAGTCTTTAGTAAGGGCTTCTATTGTGTCTTTGGATCTCATATTGATATTTAATGGGGTCCTCAGGCCTGCTTTAATGGAGGCAATTAGTATTACTATTAGATTGCCACCTCCTCCTGAGTTGCACTCAAGGCTTAGCCAGTGCTCACTAGCATTGATGTCTCTCCTCTCAGCAAATGATACCCCTGCCCCTACAGTGCTACTACTCCTGTTGCCACATGAAGGCTTATTCTTACCTCCAATGAAGGCATTAAGCATGTCAGGTTTGTTGTTATTTCTTGGTGGGAGGTACAGCTGATTACAGACTGTGCCGGAAGTGAATATTCTGAAAACATTAGCTGTGGAGCCCTCTGTTGCCATGCAAGCATTAAAAAAGGTGATTTGGCCTTTGACAACCTCTCCAGAGCTTGCATCTGTTTGTGTAAGACTGTCATCTGGTTGTTTGGATCTGGGGTCCCACTTGTTTGGGAGTGTGTCCAGCATGTCTTTAGCCCTAGTTATACAGGAGTGCAGGTGCATACACCCTTTGACATTTTCTAGTTGCATACAGTCAATACATTCACACTCATCAGTGTCTTGGTGATAGGCATTCTGCAGTGAGTTGGCTAGGTCCTCAGCATCACTGACCTTCATTAATTTGTGGTTGGATCTCAGGCACTTGGACACTCTGCCTTTGTTCATCCTCCTGATCTTTGGGGCAGCAAAGTGATACCAGATTGGGATGTCTCTGAGAATGCATCTGTTGAAAGCCAGGCCTTCAGGGCATATGTTGAAGTCCCTGGCAGTCTTAAAGAGTTTTGTGATGTCTTGGCAGATCTCTCTGTGGGAGGTTGTCTTTGTTTTCTAGGATTGTAACAAAGGGTTTGTTTTGATTCTGTTGTCCACATTGGAGTCAGATTTTGGTGTGTTGTGCACTATGAGTTCATCTGCAATATGTGCCCACAGGGGACAGTTGGGGCCAAAGTTGAGGTAGGACTTCAACCACATTATGTCAATTGCCTTATCCCTGGATTTGATGTTGATTAGTGCCCTGCCACCTTTATTCAGGGGTTTGAACATAGTGGGTTTGTTTATAGTGGGCTTCCTCCTGCCTACATAGACTTGTTTGCTCTCCTTGACAGGGCTTTCTCAATGTGGGGTGGATACCTTGTACTTGCGCCAGGTACTGTAACATTCTGGCTATCACCATCTGGGCTATCAGTTGTCTTCCTTCCATAGTGGGGTGGCTTTTCTCCCATGTGAATAGACTCTTGTCAATCCTTTCAAGGACATTGGTCCAGGGTGTGTTGAGATCAGTTCCATTACTAAACCAGGCACCAAGAATGCAAATAGCAGTGCCCTCTTCAACAACATGTATATTCTCTGGGATTAGTGAGCCTTCAGGTTTGGTTCTTCTATTTCTGATCACATCCCAGTGGAATTCTGGGGTACCTAATAGGATTATTTCCAATTTGGTAGTGTTGAAGTTTGCTTTTGAGGCAATGCACCAGTCATCAAGGATTGGGTTCAGAGTGTCAAGATCATTGTCTTGAGATAGAAAGGTTGTAGTATCATCAGCAAAGAGATTAGCAATGAGTTTTTCTGTTTGACCTGGGATAGAGTATCCCTTTAGGTTGGAATATCTTAAGGATGCTGCCAGGGGTTCAATGGCTAGGTCAAATAGTAGGCAAGAAAGTGGGTTGCCTTGTCTCACCCCTCAAATAATTTTCCAGGGTGTGCTTAATATACCATTAATCATAATTCTGGTTTCAGCTCTATCATACAGAGCCTTTACTGTATTGATGAATGAGCTGGGGATGCCAAACTTATCCAGAGTACGCCACAGGTATTCATGATCAATTTTGTCATACGCCTTCTCTTGGTCCAGTGCAATGATCAGGCTGTTTTGTTCTTTAGCTTCAGCATAATGTGTTATCATATGAATCAGCTTTGTCTGCTTGGTGATACTATGGCCAGGTATGAGCCCAGCCTGACTGGGGTGTATTAGGTCTCTAATCAGCAATGCCAGGTGTGTGGATAAGGACTTTGTGAAGATCTTGTAGTCAGTGTTCAAGCACATGATAGGTCTATAGTTGGCAATTTTGTTCTCTCATTCTTCTTGTAAAGCAGGCACATCCACCCTTCTGCAAAGGAGGAGTTTTCAGTGATGCCATATAATTGGATGTCTTTGCAGACAACCTTCAGGAGTTCCATGATATTGAAGGTCATTCATTGAGTATTGCTGCTTCTGTTTAGTGTAGAGTCATTGATGTACTGCCCATTAAAGGATTTTTAGAATACATAGGATATTCCATCTGGACCTGGGGTGGAACTATTATTGGAATCTTTCAGAGTGCTTAGTAGCTCTATCAGTTTGATGTTATCATCCAGGTCAGTATATTGTGGAGCAGTGGTGTGCGTCTTGATAGCATTCAGAACTTTCACTATCTTTTCCTCCCTTACTATGTTAGGTACATCTTGACATTAGGATTGGAGTCTGTTGTGGTACTCCTTTGCAAGTTCCATCATTCTTATGGAGTTATTCTCATGGACTGGTTTGTCAGGGCATGGGTTATTCTTCTTGAGGGCAAAGATGGTATCCCTTGGGCTGGCTGATTTGTTTGATTTAGTCCAGAACTTACACAAGGTTTTGCCTTTGAGTCTGTTTTTTATAGCAATGTGGTCCCTTGTCTGCATATGGATTTTCTTCTCCAGTGTGTCTAAGGACTTCATTATCTGATGTAATGCCTTTCTTGTTGCACTCTCTTCCTGGTCCATTTCTGACAGAATTTTTTCTTTTTCAGCCAGTAGGGTTTTCCTGTCCACTAGGTATTTGGGAGTGATGGTCTTATTGCATTCTACAGCTACAGTAAGAAATTTAGTCTTCCAGGCTTGGTAGATTGTCTGAGGGTTATGTTCTGGGGAGTGCTTGGCCCCTAGCTGGCCTATTTCTTCCAGTGCCTTTACACCAGTCTGGATAGTGAAATTTCTGAATTTCTCATCACAAATGATATGCTTTTTTAGAGTTCACCTGCCCTTACCCACAACAGGAGCATCGGCATGGACAATTTTTACTGAGGTGATGTGGTAATCAGTACCTGGGATTCCAGTTGGTGTTATGTCCCATTCCCTTGCTGAAGTAGCTAAATTGTTGGTCATGTAGATTCTGTCTAACCTGGACATTGATGAAGTGGCATCTTGCACAAACAAGAACTCCCTTCTAGTAGGGAAGGCACCTCTCTAGACATCTTTTAGATAGAGGGTCTGTTTAAGCACATCTAAAGCTTTGATGGCCTCTACAGGGTCTGATCTTGGTGGTGTTCTGTCCATTGCATCCTCTACCACATTCAGATCCCCAGCCAAGATGTCAATGCTAGTCCTCAGATTGACAATAAAGTAGCGGTTGAGATTGTTCCAAAACTTTTCATTTTCCAAGCCTGAGCAATCAGTGACATTAGGGGCATAGACCATAAGTATATTAATTACTTCTTTTTTGTGCCAATTAGCTGTGACTAGAATTGCTCTCCCTGGAATGATTTCTGTCATTTTTGCATCTTGTATGTTTATTAGGTTTTGGTTGAGGACAATTGCTACTCCTCCTTTGCCTGTTGGGTTTTCTGGGTCAGCAGAGGAGAGGATCTTCAGTCTCTTGCCAAATAGGTTCTCTATGTTAGTCTGGCAGTCAGAATTTAAGTGGGTTTCTTATAGCAGCAGGATACCAATCTTTTTGTCTCTCATAATTTGGTTTACATGGTTCTACTTAGTACCAATCTTTTTGTCTCTCATAATTTAGTTTACGTAGTTCCATTTAGTGTCTGATCCAGTAGATCCAGCAGCTTGGTAGCCACATATATTGAGGGTTGCAATTTTCAGAGTGGCCTTAGTATTCTTTAGTGAGCAGCTGTTGGGTGTACTGGTAGACATATCTCAAGTTTCATTTGGTTATCTGGAACCTCTTATTACATAAGGGACATAGTTTACTTCCCTGTGTGTATCATGCAGGACTAGCATGTCTTCTAATTTGGGATGAAGTGCATTGTTGTGTCCATCCTTATTGTTGGCCAGCTGAGCTGGGGGGAAGATGTTAGCCGCCATCTGGGCAGGCTCTGATAGGAGAGATGACTGGACATTGGTAGTTGGGCTACCAGGCAGTGCTGTGGGAGCAAGTTGGGATCCACAGGGACTTGTTCCATCCACAGTCAGGAGTGGCAATTGGACTAGGGGATCCTAACCTTCTGGGGACGCATCTATGTGCCAAATAACCCAGAACTGAGATGGCAGATTGTACAGCAACACCACAATTCCAAGGTTACAGGACACCTGGGATGCTGGAAGACTCTAGAACTGGTATTGCATAACTACTGGTAGCCCCAGATGTTGTGCTATATTGGTGCCTACACCAGCACTTGTGACATGTGTCTCAGGACTAAGCCCTCCTGTCAGGTGCCAATGGGTGAGCTGCACCCTCTTCCTATTCCTGAGGAAAGGTGGAGTATAGTTTCAGTGGACTTCATCTCAGAACTGCCTGATGCACATGGCTACAATGCCATCATGGTTGTTGTGGACAGTGTAGGAAAGAGAGCGCACTTCATCCCCACTACTACCACCTGTTCCACACTGGGTGCTGCCAATCTGTAGTTGTATGGCCTCTCCAATGCCTTTGTGTCAGATTGAGGTCCCCAGCTCATTGCAGAATTCACTAGGGAGCTGTACTGCCTGTTGGGGATCAAGCTCTAGGCCTCTACTGCATACTACCCCCAGTCAGATGGTCAGATGGAGCATGTCAACCAGGAGCTAGAACAGTACCTCCGGATCTTCTAGAGCAAACAACAAGGCAACTAGGATGAGCTGCTCCCAGATGCAGAGTTCCAGTACAACAACCATGTGCACTCCACAACACAGACCACACCCTTTCTGCTTAACATCCACACATGGGTTTTGAACCACACCAACACCCCTCTCAAAACAAGTCTATAAATGAATTTGTGAACTGCATGAAACAGGTGCAAGAGGAGGCAAGGGCAGCTCTAGCCAAGGCCAAAGATGACATGGCCCAGTACTATAACCAGTGTTGGACTCCTGCACCAGAATATCTGCCTGGAGACAAGGTCTATCTGGATGCCAAAGATATCCAGACCACACACCCATCCAAGAAGCTCTCTCACAAGTTCCTGGGCCCATATGTGATTGAGCATGCAGTGGGACATTTGGCATATTGTCTGCACCTACCCTAGGCAATGCATGGTATTCATCCAGTATTCCATGTTGTCAAACTCCAGCCTGCAGTTGCAGATCCAACTCCGGGTCAGCAAGCAGACCCCCCACCACTACCAATAATTGTGGACAACAAGGAGCACTATGAAGTTGAGGCAATCCTAGACAGCCACATCTTCTGCCACAAGCTCCAGTATTAGGTGAAGTGGAAAGGTTTTGGCTATGAGGACTCTTCCTAGGAACCTGCTGAGGGCATCAGGGCCCCCCTCTGAGTAAAGGAATTCTACAACAGACACCCAAATGCCCCCAAGCTTGTTTAGGGCCTTTACACTCTGTCACCAGCACTTTTCCAGTCAGCATGGCATGCATCAAGGCACTGTAAGCTAAAGGGGGGGTGATGTAAGGGGACACCCTTTCTGAGCCCCTACACTCCTTCCTTCCTCCATACACTCATTCCCCTTCCCCTTCCTATACAGTCACTCTCCTTCCCTTCTTCCCTTTCCTCTCTCCCCTTCTTTCTGTCTCTGTTCCTTCATACATTACCTGTCCCTTATTGTCCGCTTTTCTGGTCACATGACCTCTGAGCATTCTTGCTTTTTCTGGTCACATGACCTTTGAGCATTCTTGCTTTTTCACTGGTCACATGACCTATCCATTCCCTGGCAATGTCTGGGTTTTCATCTTTTCTTTCCCACACCTTTTTCAGTGGCTTCTGTATACTGTATAGTTGATTCCCATGCTTCTGGGGCCCCAGAAGCATCCACATCCTGGCATAGGGACTCCTTAGACTAGACTTATTCTCTTTGGATATCCCTCTACTAGGTGAGTAGCTAGCCCTGTACACTGTAGCTACTTGCTAATACAACTTTGGATATCCCTCTGCCAGTTGTGTGAGTTCCACAGCTCTCTGAGGTTGCCCTTACACTTTCCCTTTCTCCTTTCACTATGTCCACCTCCACTTTCTTTGACTATGTGATGACTTTTGTCTGCTTAGTAGCTGCCTAGGAGTTCCTAGAAAAGGCCCCCAAGGTCTTAGTGCTTGGGAAATTGTTATTGCCCATTAAGCCTCAGGCAGGCATTATGTCAATTCTGTTAACATATCTTCATTGGTTTGAGTCAGCTGGCAGCAGTAGAATCATTTGAAAGGAGCAGAGAGTTGTTGAGGAGGAGTATCAGGCTTTATATGCCTAGTATAAAGGGGAGGCCTAGATGAGGCCTTTTGATAGGAACTTTGTAAGTTTATAATGCTTTCTTTGGGCTTCACATATCATGTTAATGGTGCTGCTAAAGGAAAGAATTCAAGTACTTGTTTGCAAATTCTATGTGTAATGAGTCAAAGAGGAGAAGACTAGCTAGATAAGGAAAGAGATGCAGCTGGCTGTCCAATAGGCATTCTACTTGATTGAAGAAATCAGAACTCAAATCACAGATAATAGAGGCAGATAGAATCATATACAAATAATTGAGAGCAAACTTGAGTGAAGGTAGTTGTGTTAGAGAAAGGAGTTTTTATAGCTATTTCTCTTGAACTTAAAGACAAAAGTTCAGGTTGTCAGAGAGGGTGTATATCTTAGAGGATTAGTCAGACATCTTTCCAGAATTATGTAGTGAATGCCTCTGAATTGTGGACATCATAGACATCAGTATGACTGTAGGAGACCTGAACAAAATAATAGTGCTCTTATTCAAAATAGGGAATTGTAGCAACCTGTCATTTCCATGTGCTGAGGAGGCTGAATATTCTGCAGATAAGAGTCCACTGCTTATGCTGATTGCAAGGAAATGTAGGGATGGTACAATGAATGCCTAAGTTGGGGTCCATTATTGTTATTGTAGTTTCTACTTTGTTAAGGGTGTTAGCAACACTCTTAGTCAAAATGTCAAAGGGACATCTAAGCAGGATATTGTAAGCAGGTGTTAGGTGTCTTACTTTGTTCGGGAAAGAGTTAGAGATGCATTAACTGGTAGGAGGAGACAGACGATTCAGTGTGTTGTTTCCGGTATGAGGTTTGCTTATGTGCCATGCTCACGACTTTGGTGTTGCTATGAGTGTTACTAAAAGTGTCCGGACTTAAATGGGCTCATGCACAATTAATGTTCTGTGAGTGCTCGCTGACATGGCAGCAAGGCCGTGTGCTGGCGGGAGACCATTCCCGGGTTCAGTTTTCATTGGTAGGATCCTGGGGAGGCGTCCTGTTGGGGGGGGCATTGACTACGTCTTTCAATGTATGAACACCTTTCGGTGCTGCTCCCGTTTGTAAGCTGCAGGCCAGGGGTTAGCTGGCTGCAAGGTTTGTGCAAGCATGTAGGTACCACATGGTGGTTACCGGTCAAGAGGCCCGCCTGCTCGCGTGAACTTAGTCATGCTTTGACCCCCTTATCAAGTTTTTTACATGTCCGGACCGGTCACGCGGCATCACGTGTCCAGGGGTAAGCGAGGGTAACCTTGTTCGAAAGCTCCTGTGCTGCTAAATTCAGGTGGGTTACAATGAATACAGAGGTCGAGGTGAACCCGTACGAACTTCTTGACATCAAAGTCGAGTCCACTGAGCAAGAGATCAGAACGGCATATCGCAAACGTTCACTGAAGGTCCATCCAGATAGGGTACGTGCAAAGCCCCAGTATGCCAATTGAAAAACGTTCATTCTTGCTTTCAGAACCCCAATAATACAGATGCTGGCAAGTTTTCTTATGAATACCTTTGTCCTTATATCAATGTCTATATTCATCAGCACGCAAGTTTCACGAGTTGAATCAAGCATATGAGCTCCTTCTTGATCCCCTACGACGACTTGCATTAGATGCGAAGCTACGTCTGAAACTGGCGCGTACTGAGCGGTTCAAGTCGTACGATAATAAGCGGAAGAATATGGTGGAAGAGCTCGAGGCACGGGAGCGGGAATACAAGAAGAGGAAGGAGGACAAGGACAAGGAGGAACTCCGTCAATGGCACGAAGCGGAAGGAATTAAGGATCAAGGTCGGAAGCTACGGGAGGAGAAAGAACGTGAACTGCGTGAAAGAGAAGAAAGGACAAGACAAGCTGCAAAAGAGGTTCAGGAGGACGATTTGGCTGCACCTTCTTTAGGCAGGTTTCATCCTCTTCATATAGGCTG
The DNA here is from genome assembly GCA_017580835.1 of Termitomyces bulborhizus. Classification (NCBI taxonomy): domain Eukaryota; kingdom Fungi; phylum Basidiomycota; class Agaricomycetes; order Agaricales; family Lyophyllaceae; genus Termitomyces; species Termitomyces bulborhizus. The sequence goes on along the minus strand of JAGDQM010042185.1, from coordinate 8,547 downwards.
GCTCGCATTCATTTGAAAATCAGGTTCAATGGACACAACTGTCAGACTCAAATATAGCCTTAGATCTCATCCCGAAATAACCTCTGCGGAGGCCATCGCCAAAGTCCTAAAACCATTCGGTCAGACGGACGACGATTCCATCGTTCTATCCTTCAGATCTTCTAAAAAAGCAGCTAATAAGCCTCCGAAGTTTGGAACTGCACTGGTCCCTTTTAAGCAGATCGGTGATGCATTTGCTGCAGTTTGTGCGAGCGGACGGCCAGAACGTGGTTTAGACGGTATAGAAATTGATTGGGTTGGAGGAAAGGAACCTCCGATATTAATCTGGCTGAAGAAGATGGGAAAATTAGGTACTCCGACGCCTCCTGTGTCTAGCGTGGAAACCCCTAGTTTGTTGAAGACAGAACATGCAGAGGTCCCCCAGTCACAGCCACCGAAGGACTCATCCTCGTTTTCAACATTTCCTGCATCCTTTGTATGTATCCTGTTTTCTCACCCTTATTCCCGTGGAACTGACCATGAATTTCTACGAATAGCCGGATATTCTACCACACTCAAATTCGAAGATTGCGGAGGCTTCAGGAGTAGACTACGAGTCCTTGACGCTTATGCGTCTGAGACAGGCTGAGAGGGCGCGGTTGGAACGGGAGATACGTGAAGAAGAGGCCGAAGGCTAACCGAAGACATCTTCGTTGTAATATCCTCCCTGACTATCTCTTCAATTGCCCTGCACCTTCTCCTGTAACGCGTATATGGTCAATACAATGGTACGCTCCTTCGTGTCGTTTCCTCCTCTTATGTAGTAATATTTCGAGACCAGCAGGCGCCACATAGGTCCGATAGTACGATGTAGTAAACAGAAACTTGACTTTTGCGAGTTCGACGGGCACCATGAGGGCAATCCATAATACTGGCGTTGATTTTGCAGTTCCTGTATGCTCTAAAAGCAAGGGAGTGAAAGATTTTGAATGATGATATCACTGAATGCTGGCATCTGTTGTTGAGGTTCCATGTATTGCAAGGAATTATAGGACTGGCATCTGCGTCAAATATCCGCAAAATCATTCGAATCATCGAACAAAATCATGACATCTTTCCGGCGGGCGATACGAGTAACCCAGCACCTTCATGTATCTGTTTTCAGGACTCAACGGTGAAACGCAGAGGGCTTTAGAAAGAGGTGTTGTGATGATGAAAGAGGCGTCCTCAACAGGTTGTTTCCCGGAGGCAGACAGTATTATTGCGTGTATCAATCGTGTGTGAAGACAATCCGAAAATTACATTGCAATACGAAATGAGTAAATGGTTAATGCCACAACCTGGAAAAGGTACCTCAGGCTTGGGTACTAGTTTGATACTAAATATACACAGGTGCCATAGCTGATAGCCCGGTCCATGTCCTTGTCTACTTTCGCGCCTGAGGACACTCGCCTTCGGTGGCATCCACTGCCGCTTACGGCTCTGTCGTTAGGAATGCGAATAAAGCATCTGAACATTTACAGACGTTCACGAGTAGATATACCCAATACACCCCTGGGAATGAATGAGCAGAGTTCTTTTGAACGCTTTTCCGATGACAGCACGTAACATCGCCAATGACTTATGCACTATACATAGTTCAATTGCATTAGAACGGGACTCCGGCCTCCTTGGATTTCATTGATATTATTCTGACGATAGTGCCTAAGATTCAGAGGTAACAAATTTCGTAAGTGGGTAACCAAAAATCATGAGAGTCGTAGTCAGAGGTCATAAATACCGCGATATCATATTCAGCACGTAGATTCAACATCATTCATATGGCATTCCTTCGATTGCTTCTCCAAGAGACGCCCAATTGCTGAGCACGTTTTCTGCAAACTCTCGCTCTTCACGAGAAAACTTGTGCACTAATTGGGTTACAAGCGCGTTCTCGCGATTATGGAGAACGACACGGATTTCGTGCCACATCCTATCCAAAGGATTAAGATTGCGGTTTTGCGAAGAACAGCGAAAACCCACGATGCACGAATGAACACACGTCTATTTAGCTGTGCAGCTATGCTTGCCTGGTCCTTCTCCACAAGGCCGGAAAGTCGGTCAGCTTCTTCCTGCCATCCATCCTTGCGAGCACTTCGAATACCATCCAGCTTCAGAGAAGTCGTTTCTACGCGTCTTTTGAGCCGTTCGACTTGGTCGATGGAAGAACGTTCGTATCTGACGAGAAGGTCACGCATAGCAAGGTAAAGATCACGTTGAGCCTATCGCGGATTAAGAAGGATGTCTAACAGTCGAATTTTGAGCACACCTTAAGAGCTTCAAGGGTCGTGTCAAATATGTGCCGTATCTTGGAATCGGATTTATTTCAATTTCATGGACGGAAAACTCAGTCAAGACTCACCCTTGCTTCTGATAGTTCTGAATGTCTTTGAGCGTAGTTGGCCACTTGTTCGAGCCCCGAACGCACACCATTGGACAATTCACATTCGTCTCCTCTCCAACAATGTTCATTGACCTCAATGACAGCTCTCAATGTGTTGGTCAATCTCGTCAAGTCTCCCTGCAAATTGGTACGGTCGTTGATTTGCATCAAGTCGTGGCGAGCATTTGAAGATCCGGATGAAATAGACGCGGAGGTACCAATCGAACCGGAAGACGGGGGTGATAAAGCAAGGATGCGAAATGAGAAATGAGTCGGCAGGTAGGCGCTTCGGAAGGCTGAAGGTGACCGTACCGCAGCAGCTTCTCGTCTCCTCATAATACGTTCTGCAAGAACACATATTCTCTGCCATTGATCAATCAGAGGATTGAGCCTCGCACGAATAGTCCTGTCGGGTTTCAATCTCAACTTTATTGTTAGTTTTTTTGATGATACGGGCGTACGCGAGCTTGTCCTCCAGATCACTGGGGATGGTCATCTCTTCGATGCGATCTACGCGCTTGAAAACAGACTCTTCATCCAAGGAAACGGAAGTATGTTTTCGCCATGTTTCCAAAGATGGCTCCGTCAAAAATATCGCAAGGAGCCCGTCGTCCTTGATTATAGGGTGATTCCTGTAACATCGTCATCACAGGCCTGTCAATCACGCCTTTCACACGTACACTACAAAATTGAGCGCCCTTGCAAGGCCACGTCTATGAGTGATGATCAGAAGGTTTCTCTAAGAGATGTGATAACGACTTACCGTCGTTGTTCCAGAAATTGGTCATCCGCTATCACATTCTTGAGTAAAAGAAGAGTATAAATGGTGTGGGCACACCTCCAATTCTTTTAGGGGGTAAGGCGGGGATTAGACGGAAGGGATATCGTTGCAGTAGAACATTCCATAGGAAAACGAATTCTGAGTACCGTCGCTGGACGGGAGAGGCACCACGCTTCGTTGCATGTCAGCGCGGGGGGCGAACAGAGATGACTGAAAACTCACTTCAGTCAGAACTTCATACACCATGTACCGATTAAGAATAAATCCCTGTGGGCCAAGTAGATTCACTCTAATCACCTCTTGTTTCTTCCACCACTCATTTGGCAACCCTGTACCGGCTAAGCTTGATGGCGCACTATTTACCAAACCGCCTCCGGTGTTTTCAAATCCGTTCGCCCCACCAGGAGGAGGACCAAATCGAGCATTAGTACTCCATGGATCGTCAGAAGAGTAAACGGGTGTGGGTGCAAGAATTGTATTTGTGGTGTTTTGTCGGTAATTGGGGGTTGATGAGAGGGCTAAAGCGGTATGCTGATATTTGGAAAAGTCAAGTGCTGGCTCAGGTAAAGTATTTTGTGACGATAAAGCTGCGACTTGTTCGATGCTAACGTCTGAAAATGCGGTTCAGTAGGACGAGGAAAGCCCGAGCTCGCAGGAATCACCTTTCCCTGCTTGTGCTAAAGCCACGAGAGCCAGTGCAACGAAGAATTCAAGTTTCGACACCCGAGGTCTGGTGCTCACAAGATTGACAATCTGAATGTGACATGAAATGAGTCCCAATGCAGTATTATTATGCTCGCATTGACCTTGTCGATAACGGCAGCCGGAAGAGACGAAGTACTCAAAATGCGCGATAAAGAGTTCACTGACGCCTCTCCAAGATTGTTGGGATCTGCAGCCGCGAAAGCAGTATTATAAATGGCGGGTACCGTTGCATCAGCTGCATGCGAACAAGCCAGGCGACTTGAGTTCAATTTGTAGATGATAGAGCTTTGAAAGAGACTCACCGATGACTGAGCTGAATACAGAGGTGTTCTGGGATATGGGAGTGGGAGCAGGGCTCGGGGCAGTACTCCAGGGATCCAAGCCTTCTTCATACACTGAATTTGCTAATGGATTCTCGTCGACGAAACTACCACCGAAACCGACAGCTGAAGATGAGCTCGCGTATCGCTGTGCAGGTCTAGGAGAGTTGAACATTGTGGAAGAGTCGTGATGAATGCTTAACAGACTCCAAGCTTCTAACCGAAGTCGGTAAGCAAGGGCCTTTGTTGATCGGTTCGGTCAAGATCATTATATTGTTGACATCAAAGGATGCATTCTCGTCAGACATTAGAAATCTACAAGACCTTGCTCAGTACAACTACGTCTGCGACCTCTTCGACCATTTTTCTGTCCAGCCGTCGTTTAGACAACTTCTCCAGTCTTTTTGGCTGCAAAATGCAGCGTCCAGGTAGAGAGCAACCGCTTGCTATTGACTGTATCACCGTCCAACCTGACACACTGGATGTAAGTCAATGATGGGGCGAAGCGACCGTAAATACGTACCCAGGTGTTCCGTAGGTCAGCGGTGCTATGAATAAGAACATGGACAACATCGCAACGCTAAAGATAATCAGAATGACAGGTCCTTTGATGCCAATGTCAGAGTCCTGAAATGGACGCGGTCGTGTAGAAGGCCCTCGAATAGATATAGGATAATTGATGGTTTCGCTCAAAACGAAGTTAAGTACCGCGCCCGCAATGAGAGCAGAAGCCAAGTGGGAGGGAAGATAGTGGTGAATGAATAATTGGCGGCTCATGAGGAAAAATGGGACGTAATGAACTCCCCATACGACGAAGAAGAAGCCAGCATTATTCCAGAGACGATTACGCGCAGCTGGAAAAAGGGTCAGAATTCTGAACAAGTACTCCTAGAGCAATAGGCTCACGGTCCGGAATTGGGTCAAGATTTCTGCGCCTCGCCAAGAGGTCCGCACCGAGGACGCCAACGTAGATCGATAGTGCAACTACACAGGTCCACCAGCCAACAAGGTTACCAATGAGATAAATTTGCTTTGAGGTCTCGCTCTGAGTCCAGAAACTGATACCACTAAGTAGGAAAGGCCAGTTGATCGCACTGCTTGCATATGGATGCGAGGCAGTCAATCCCGCATTGTGCTGCAACATCAGAAGCTGAAGTTCGGCAAATTTCTTGAAGAAGTTCATGCTCTTGGGCTCCTTGTTTGGGACCTTACCATCGCGTTCGGTGGGATCTTCTCCGTCTACAACAACATTGCTTAGTCAGTGGAACAGAAGACGGAGACTATGTCGTACTCTCGTCAGCGATGATGTTGTCGACAAACCAAGTTGCAGTCTTCTCCGTGGGATTCTTGTTGCCGTTGATTTCAAGTTGATTGTAAGCCCAGTCAGGAAGCTGCTTGCTGTGCGTCCACATCGAGACTTTCGTAGGAATATGGATGAGTCTAAAGTAGCCTGATTTACTTTTCCACGGCTGCCCTTCATGGCCTTCGAGAAGGACCACTTGGAAGAGAGTGTCATTGTGTCTGGAGTGATCATCTTTAGGCCACGTAGTGAATTCCTGATTTGTTGGCATGAGGGGCGATGCGACATCATGAGTCAGGAGGTGACTGCGGGTATTGACGTGCAAGAGCTGGACGACATCGTTGTGGCGAACGACACGACCACGACCAGTCTCTGGGAGAGCTTTGGTTGGAATGATTTGCCAGTGGTTATTTGTATCATTGTGACCATAACCTGTGACTTGTTGACCTACATATTGTAAAAATGAGCACAGCATGAAGAGCAGATCGGAACCGTAAGAATTGGACCTTGGCTGCTGACACGTCCATCCTCATATGTCAAAGGATATCTGTCAATATGGGAATGCAGGAAGACCTTCGATTCCTTGTGTCTGAATGTAACAGTATCATAGAAACGGATCTCTGAAAGCAAGAGAAATATCAGGAAAGCAAGTGAAGTTCTAAAATTGTGATTCCTCACCTTGACTGTTAAGCAGCATCTCGTTGCCCAAAAGTGTCTCCTGGAATGCAGGGCTCATGAAGGTATCACCGGGTCCGGAATATATAAGAATGGAAAAATGGATGTAGAAGAAGGACAGATAGACGATCAAGGGGACGACGATAAGTCCAACAGCGCGTGCCCAGAAATGTTTCCAGAAATAATCCTACAAAACAGGTCAATGATATAATATACCGAGTTGATGAAGACTGACAATTGAAGGATTCTTTTTGATGTCGAGAATATCCCAAAGATCAATCAAAACAGCGATACCAATCGTCACAACTGTGAGGATACCATTGACTTTGGCACCCCAGGTACAGGCCATAAAAACTCCGGTAATAATGAGCCATTTCCACCAGTCCCATGAGAACCCGCTACGAAACAATGAAATATGAGATTAGGGCCATAAATTACATTGCCAACGCACTGGTAGCGGAGCTTTCGGAAACGGATGTACGCATAGATGGTAAGTGACATGAAGAAAATCAAGGCCGCGTCCAAAAGGATGAGGCGAGCCTGCGTGACATGCGCATTATCTGTAAGAATGTGAATTAATCACTACTTGAGAAAGAATGAGTGGAGCATACCAAAGAGGACGATAGCGGCGGAGAAAGCGGCGATAACCGTAGAATAACCGCTCTCTTTCATGATGGCATAGACAACAGGTATAGTGAGACTGCCAAGGATAGCAGGAAGAGCTCGCAAGCCAACATAAGGAACGTGGTTAGTTGGGTAGCTGTCGCCAATTGACTCGAATTGGAAGTTTCCATCGAACCCAACGAACCAGCCAGCTAAACCAAACAGCATCTTCGCGAATGGTGGATGAACATCGAAGTAGTATTCTCGCCGAAGGTAATGGGAGGCAAACTTGCCAAAGTGCACCTCATCAAAGCTGACAATGATCCAATGAGCAACTCAAGCGCCCGACATGAGTCTACTTACACAACCTCGTCAGGAGCGTTAATCTTATAGAACCGCAACGCGAATGATAGAGCTGTGAGTAATGACACGATAGCAACACTTGCTTGAGGAGTCTCTAGGATTCGGTCGATGTGGTTACGATTTCTCTACTCGACCGTAAGTGACAGTGGTTATCCTCTAGCGTTTTCGAACCATACCGTGTCCTGGTACACTTCGCTAGCATGCTCGTCATCTTGGACGGTGTCGTTAGTAGGTTCGTGTGATGAGTTTGCCTTCCTTTGGCGCATTTGGGAAGAGCCCGCCATGGGGCAAAGTGTGTGTCAAGTATTTGTTCTGACCAAAAGAAGTCAAGACGCGTTTGGTTGAATGCCCACGAAACCATCAGTCTTACGTGATCCATTGTAACGGTACCTGCCTAAAATGGAACACGCCGGAATTGCACACGACAAACTACGTGTCCCATTAGACAATACCACGTTACAGCCGGGGGGCTTGACTTCCTACCACCACGTGCACCACTAACACTGGTTGCAGCCGCCGCGCCTAACCCGCCGGCGAGCGTTTCCCTCACCTCGAAAGAGGACTGCCTAACCCGCAGACCAGTCGAGCCCCCCTCCAATGTCCCTCCCAAGAAGCCATGAGCCGGGAGAAGGGCCCCAGAGAGCCAGAAGACCCCCCAGGGCACGTAGGCCCCACGTGGAGAATAACACAGTATGTCACCACACCCCCTCCACCAAGAAGTGAATGGCACAACCCACAGCACAACTGAGGGCTCCCCATGCCCTCGCACGCCGGGACATAGAACCTTGTACGGGCCTCAGAGCCAGGACCCCCCGGTGAGCGGAGACACCCCCCCAAAGATGACAGAACGAACTTTCTTGAATCTGGCCTAACTAGGATACACACATATGAAGCCTGAAACACGAGGACATGACGCAGCACAGGGTCAATTGATGGTATCCCAGCCAATTCCCAAACATACAGAAATGTAGATATTCTAAAGAATTTTAAAGCTAATACCACCCCCCCCCTCTATGCCACAGTCTGAAGACCTTAAGAAATGCTTTCTGTCTGTTAGCCCAGAGAAGCAATGAGGAGTGTGTAGCCACGATAGAAAGCGGTGCCATCTCAAGAACTCCCACTCTGACTCTGAAATGGAGTGAATCTGATGGTAGCATATACAGCCCCTCACCACTCACCATCCCCCCCATAACATGGAACATTTGCAGATCTCGAGCCCCACATCTAAAGATATGGATGGCGATACCACAATGATCAACCAGTTGCCCCCCCATCAACCTGAGCCAAAAGACTCTGACCCTGCAGCACCCCTATCAGATGAACCAGTGATGCCCACCCCTGAGAGTAGGAAGGACCCACCATGGATCATCAGATACACCAAAATTATAGGAGCAGACTG